>JAECXB010001452.1:0-17500 GCA_018151435.1 Zaprionus africanus
TCTGTCTGTCTTGTCTGTCTTGTCTGTCTTGTCTGTCTTGTCTGTCTTGTCTGTCTTGTCTGTCTTGTCTGTCTTGTCTGTCTTGTCTGTCTTGTCTGTCTTGTCTGTCTTGTCTGTCTTGTCTGTCTTGTCTGTCTTTGTCTGTCTTGTCTGTCTTGTCTGTCTTGTCTGTCTTGTCTGTCTTGTCTGTCTTGTCTGTCTTGTCTGTCTTGTCTGTCTTGTCTGTCTTGTCTGTCTTGTCTGTCTTGTCTGTCTTGTCTGTCTTGTCTGTCTTGTCTGTCTTGTCTGTCTTGTCTGTCTTGTCTGTCTTGTCTGTCTTGTCTGTCTTGTCTGTCTTGTCTGTCTTGTCTGTGTCTGTCTGTCTTGTCTGTCTTGTCTGTCTTGTCTGTCTTGTCTGTCTTGTCTGTCTTGTCTGTCTTGTCTGTCTTGTCTGTCTTGTCTGTCTTGTCTGTCTTGTCTGTCTTGTCTGTCTTGTCTGTCTTGTCTGTCTTGTCTGTCTTGTCTGTCTTGTCTGTCTTGTCTGTCTTGTCTGTCTTGTCTGTCTTGTCTGTCTTGTCTGTCTTGTCTGTCTTGTCTGTCTTGTCTGTCTTGTCTGTCTTGTCTGTCTTGTCTTGTCTTGTCTGTCTTGTCTGTCTTGTCTGTCTTGTCTGTCTTGTCTGTCTTGTCTGTCTTGTCTGTCTTGTCTGTCTTGTCTGTCTTGTCTGTCTTGTCTGTCTTGTCTGTCTTGTCTGTCTTGTCTGTCTTGTCTGTCTTGTCTGTCTTGTCTGTCTTGTCTGTCTTGTCTGTCTTGTCTGTCTTGTCTGTCTTGTCTGTCTTGTCTGTCTTGTCTGTCTTGTCTGTCTTGTCTGTCTTGTCTGTCTTGTCTGTCTTGTCTGTCTTGTCTGTCTTGTCTGTCTTGTCTGTCTTGTCTGTCTTGTCTGTCTTGTCTGTCTTGTCTGTCTTGTCTGTCTTGTCTGTCTTGTCTGTCTTGTCTGTCTTGTCTGTCTTGTCTGTCTTGTCTGTCTTGTCTGTCTTGTCTGTCTTGTCTGTCTTGTCTGTCTTGTCTGTCTTGTCTGTCTTGTCTGTCTTGTCTGTCTTGTCTGTCTTGTCTGTCTTGTCTGTCTTGTCTGTCTTGTCTGTCTTGTCTGTCTTGTCTGTCTTGTCTGTCTTGTCTGTCTTGTCTGTCTTGTCTGTCTGTCTTGTCTGTCTTGTCTGTCTTGTCTGTCTTGTCTGTCTTGTCTGTCTTGTCTGTCTTGTCTGTCTTGTCTGTCTTGTCTGTCTTGTCTGTCTTGTCTGTCTTGTCTGTCTTGTCTGTCTTGTCTGTCTTGTCTGTCTTGTCTGTCTTGTCTGTCTTGTCTGTCTTGTCTGTCTTGTCTGTCTTGTCTGTCTTGTCTGTCTTGTCTGTCTTGTCTGTCTTGTCTGTCTTGTCTGTCTTGTCTGTCTTGTCTGTCTTGTCTGTCTTGTCTGTCTTGTCTGTCTTGTCTGTCTTGTCTGTCTTGTCTGTCTTGTCTGTCTTGTCTGTCTTGTCTGTCTTGTCTGTCTTGTCTGTCTTGTCTGTCTTGTCTGTCTTGTCTGTCTTGTCTGTCTTGTCTGTCTTGTCTGTCTTGTCTGTCTTGTCTGTCTTGTCTGTCTTGTCTGTCTTGTCTGTCTTGTCTGTCTTGTCTGTCTTGTCTGTCTTGTCTGTCTTGTCTGTCTTGTCTGTCTTGTCTGTCTTGTCTGTCTTGTCTGCTGTCTGTTGTCTGTCTTGTCTGTCTTGTCTGTCTTGTCTGTCTTGTCTGTCTTGTCTGTCTTGTCTGTCTTGTCTGTCTTGTCTGTCTTGTCTGTCTTGTCTGTCTTGTCTGTCTTGTCTGTCTTGTCTGTCTTGTCTGTCTTGTCTGTCTTGTCTGTCTTGTCTGTCTTGTCTGTCTTGTCTGTCTTGTCTGTCTTGTCTGTCTTGTCTGTCTTGTCTGTCTTGTCTGTCTTGTCTGTCTTGTCTGTCTTGTCTGTCTTGTCTGTCTTGTCTGTCTTGTCTGTCTTGTCTGTCTTGTCTGTCTTGTCTGTCTTGTCTGTCTTGTCTGTCTTGTCTGTCTTGTCTGTCTTGTCTGTCTTGTCTGTCTTGTCTGTCTTGTCTGTCTTGTCTGTCTTGTCTGTCTTGTCTGTCTTGTCTGTCTTGTCTGTCTTGTCTGTCTTGTCTGTCTTGTCTGTCTTGTCTGTCTGTCTGTCTTGTCTGTCTTGTCTGTCTTGTCTGTCTTGTCTGTCTTGTCTGTCTTGTCTGTCTTGTCTGTCTTGTCTGTCTTGTCTGTCTTGTCTGTCTTGTCTGTCTTGTCTGTCTTGTCTGTCTTGTCTGTCTTGTCTGTCTTGTCTGTCTTGTCTGTCTTGTCTGTCTTGTCTGTCTTGTCTGTCTTGTCTGTCTTGTCTGTCTGTGTCTGTCTGTCTTGTCTGTCTTGTCTGTCTTGTCTGTCTTGTCTTGTCTGTCTTGTCTGTCTTGTCTGTCTTGTCTGTCTTGTCTGTCTTGTCTGTCTTGTCTGTCTTGTCTGTCTTGTCTGTCTTGTCTGTCTTGTCTGTTGTCTGTCTGTCTTGTCTGTCTTGTCTGTCTTGTCTGTCTTGTCTGTCTTGTCTGTCTTGTCTGTCTTGTCTGTCTTGTCTGTCTTGTCTGTCTTGTCTGTCTTGTCTGTCTTGTCTGTCTTGTCTGTCTTGTCTGTCTTGTCTGTCTTGTCTGTCTTGTCTGTCTTGTCTGTCTTGTCTGTCTTGTCTGTCTTGTCTGTCTTGTCTGTCTTGTCTGTCTTGTCTGTCTTGTCTGTCTTGTCTGTCTTGTCTGTCTTGTCTGTCTTGTCTGTCTTGTCTGTCTTGTCTGTCTTGTCTGTCTTGTCTGTCTTGTCTGTCTTGTCTGTCTTGTCTGTCTTGTCTGTCTTGTCTGTCTTGTCTGTCTTGTCTGTCTTGTCTGTCTTGTCTGTCTTGTCTGTCTTGTCTGTCTTGTCTGTCTTGTCTGTCTTGTCTGTCTTGTCTGTCTTGTCTGTCTTGTCTGTCTTGTCTGTCTTGTCTGTCTTGTCTGTCTTGTCTGTCTTGTCTGTCTTGTCTGTCTTGTCTGTCTTGTCTGTCTTGTCTGTCTCTGTCTGTCTTGTCTGTCTTGTCTGTCTTGTCTGTCTTGTCTGTCTTGTCTGTCTTGTCTGTCTTGTCTGTCTTGTCTGTCTTGTCTGTCTTGTCTGTCTTGTCTGTCTTGTCTGTCTTGTCTGTCTTGTCTGTCTTGTCTGTCTTGTCTGTCTTGTCTGTCTTGTCTGTCTTGTCTGTCTTGTCTGTCTTGTCTGTCTTGTCTGTCTTGTCTGTCTTGTCTGTCTTGTCTGTCTTGTCTGTCTTGTCTGTCTTGTCTGTCTTGTCTGTCTTGTCTGTCTTGTCTGTCTTGTCTGTCTTGTCTGTCTTGTCTGTCTTGTCTGTCTTGTCTGTCTTGTCTGTCTTGTCTGTCTTGTCTGTCTTGTCTGTCTTGTCTGTCTTGTCTGTCTTGTCTGTCTTGTCTGTCTTGTCTGTCTTGTCTGTCTTGTCTGTCTTGTCTGTCTTGTCTGTCTTGTCTGTCTTGTCTGTCTTGTCTGTCTTGTCTGTCTTGTCTGTCTTGTCTGTCTTGTCTGTCTTGTCTGTCTTGTCTGTCTTGTCTGTCTTGTCTGTCTTGTCTGTCTTGTCTGTCTTGTCTGTCTTGTCTGTCTTGTCTGTCTTGTCTGTCTTGTCTGTCTTGTCTGTCTTGTCTGTCTTGTCTGTCTTGTCTGTCTTGTCTGTCTTGTCTGTCTTGTCTGTCTTGTCTGTCTTGTCTGTCTTGTCTGTCTTGTCTGTCTTGTCTGTCTTGTCTGTCTTGTCTGTCTTGTCTGTCTTGTCTGTCTTGTCTGTCTTGTCTGTCTTGTCTGTCTTGTCTGTCTTGTCTGTCTTGTCTGTCTTGTCTGTCTTGTCTGTCTTGTCTGTCTTGTCTGTCTTGTCTGTCTTGTCTGTCTTGTCTGTCTTGTCTGTCTTGTCTGTCTTGTCTGTCTTGTCTGTCTTGTCTGTCTTGTCTGTCTTGTCTTGTCTTGTCTGTCTTGTCTGTCTTGTCTGTCTTGTCTGTCTTGTCTGTCTTGTCTGTCTTGTCTGTCTTGTCTGTCTTGTCTGTCTTGTCTGTCTTGTCTGTCTTGTCTGTCTTGTCTGTCTTGTCTGTCTTGTCTGTCTTGTCTGTCTTGTCTGTCTTGTCTGTCTTGTCTGTCTTGTCTGTCTTGTCTGTCTTGTCTGTCTTGTCTTGTCTGTCTTGTCTGTCTTGTCTGTCTTGTCTGTCTTGTCTGTCTTGTCTGTCTTGTCTGTCTTGTCTGTCTTGTCTGTCTTTGTCTGTCTTGTCTGTCTTGTCTGTCTTGTCTGTCTTGTCTGTCTTGTCTGTCTTGTCTGTCTTGTCTGTCTTGTCTGTCTTGTCTGTCTTGTCTGTCTTGTCTGTCTTGTCTGTCTTGTCTGTCTTGTCTGTCTTGTCTGTCTTGTCTGTCTTGTCTGTCTTGTCTGTCTTGTCTGTCTTGTCTGTCTTGTCTGTCTTGTCTGTCTTGTCTGTCTTGTCTGTCTTGTCTGTCTTGTCTGTCTTGTCTGTCTTGTCTGTCTTGTCTGTCTTGTCTGTCTTGTCTGTCTTGTCTGTCTTGTCTGTCTTGTCTGTCTTGTCTGTCTTGTCTGTCTTGTCTGTCTTGTCTGTCTTGTCTGTCTTGTCTGTCTTGTCTGTCTTGTCTGTCTTGTCTGTCTTGTCTGTCTTGTCTGTCTTGTCTGTCTTGTCTGTCTTGTCTGTCTTGTCTGTCTTGTCTGTCTTGTCTGTCTTGTCTGTCTTGTCTGTCTTGTCTGTCTTGTCTGTCTTGTCTGTCTTGTCTGTCTTGTCTGTCTTGTCTGTCTTGTCTGTCTTGTCTGTCTTGTCTGTCTTGTCTGTCTTGTCTGTCTTGTCTGTCTTGTCTGTCTTGTCTGTCTTGTCTGTCTTGTCTGTCTTGTCTGTCTTGTCTGTCTTGTCTGTCTTGTCTGTCTTGTCTGTCTTGTCTGTCTTGTCTGTCTTGTCTGTCTTGTCTGTCTTGTCTGTCTTGTCTGTCTTGTCTGTCTTGTCTGTCTTGTCTGTCTTGTCTGTCTTGTCTGTCTTGTCTGTCTTGTCTGTCTTGTCTGTCTTGTCTGTCTTGTCTGTCTTGTCTGTCTTGTCTGTCTTGTCTGTCTTGTCTGTCTTGTCTGTCTTGTCTGTCTTGTCTGTCTTGTCTGTCTTGTCTGTCTTGTCTGTCTTGTCTGTCTTGTCTGTCTTGTCTGTCTTGTCTGTCTTGTCTGTCTTGTCTGTCTTGTTGTCTGTCTTGTCTGTCTTGTCTGTCTTGTCTGTCTTGTCTGTCTTGTCTGTCTTGTCTGTCTTGTCTGTCTTGTCTGTCTTGTCTGTCTTGTCTGTCTTGTCTGTCTTGTCTGTCTTGTCTGTCTTGTCTGTCTTGTCTGTCTTGTCTGTCTTGTCTGTCTTGTCTGTCTTGTCTGTCTTGTCTGTCTTGTCTGTCTTGTCTGTCTTGTCTGTCTTGTCTGTCTTGTCTGTCTTGTCTGTCTTGTCTGTCTTGTCTGTCTTGTCTGTCTTGTCTGTCTTGTCTGTCTTGTCTGTCTTGTCTGTCTTGTCTGTCTTGTCTGTCTTGTCTGTCTTGTCTGTCTTGTCTGTCTTGTCTGTCTTGTCTGTCTTGTCTGTCTTGTCTGTCTTGTCTGTCTTGTCTGTCTTGTCTGTCTTGTCTGTCTTGTCTGTCTTGTCTGTCTTGTCTGTCTTGTCTGTCTTGTCTGTCTTGTCTGTCTTGTCTTGTCTTGTCTGTCTTGTCTGTCTTGTCTGTCTTGTCTGTCTTGTCTGTCTTGTCTGTCTTGTCTGTCTTGTCTGTCTTGTCTGTCTTGTCTGTCTTGTCTGTCTTGTCTGTCTTGTCTGTCTTGTCTGTCTTGTCTGTCTTGTCTGTCTTGTCTGTCTTGTCTGTCTTGTCTGTCTTGTCTGTCTTGTCTGTCTTGTCTGTCTTGTCTGTCTTGTCTGTCTTGTCTGTCTTGTCTGTCTTGTCTGTCTTGTCTGTCTTGTCTGTCTTGTCTGTCTTGTCTGTCTTGTCTGTCTTGTCTGTCTTGTCTGTCTTGTCTGTCTTGTCTGTCTTGTCTGTCTTGTCTGTCTTGTCTGTCTTGTCTGTCTTGTCTGTCTTGTCTGTCTTGTCTGTCTTGTCTGTCTTGTCTGTCTTGTCTGTCTTGTTGTCTTGTCTTGTCTGTCTTGTCTGTCTTGTCTGTCTTGTCTGTCTTGTCTTGTCTTGTCTGTCTTGTCTGTCTTGTCTGTCTTGTCTGTCTTGTCTGTCTTGTCTGTCTTGTCTGTCTTGTCTGTCTTGTCTGTCTTGTCTGTCTTGTCTGTCTTGTCTGTCTTGTCTGTCTTGTCTGTCTTGTCTGTCTTGTCTGTCTTGTCTGTCTTGTCTGTCTTGTCTGTCTTGTCTGTCTTGTCTGTCTTGTCTGTCTTGTCTGTCTTGTCTGTCTTGTCTGTCTTGTCTGTCTTGTCTGTCTTGTCTGTCTTGTCTGTCTTGTCTGTCTTGTCTGTCTTGTCTGTCTTGTCTGTCTTGTCTGTCTTGTCTGTCTTGTCTGTCTTGTCTGTCTTGTCTGTCTTGTCTGTCTTGTCTGTCTTGTCTGTCTTGTCTGTCTTGTCTGTCTTGTCTGTCTTGTCTGTCTTGTCTGTCTTGTCTGTCTTGTCTGTCTTGTCTGTCTTGTCTGTCTTGTCTGTCTTGTCTGTCTTGTCTGTCTTGTCTGTCTTGTCTGTCTTGTCTGTCTTGTCTGTCTTGTCTGTCTTGTCTGTCTTGTCTGTCTTGTCTGTCTTGTCTGTCTTGTCTGTCTTGTCTGTCTTGTCTGTCTTGTCTGTCTTGTCTGTCTTGTCTGTCTTGTCTGTCTTGTCTGTCTTGTGTCTTGTCTGTCTTGTCTGTCTTGTCTGTCTTGTCTGTCTTGTCTGTCTTGTCTGTCTTGTCTGTCTTGTCTGTCTTGTCTGTCTTGTCTGTCTTGTCTGTCTTGTCTGTCTTGTCTGTCTTGTCTGTCTTGTCTGTCTTGTCTGTCTTGTCTGTCTTGTCTGTCTTGTCTGTCTTGTCTGTCTTGTCTGTCTTGTCTGTCTTGTCTGTCTTGTCTGTCTTGTCTGTCTTGTCTGTCTTGTCTGTCTTGTCTGTCTTGTCTGTCTTGTCTGTCTTGTCTGTCTTGTCTGTCTTGTCTGTCTTGTCTGTCTTGTCTGTCTTGTCTGTCTTGTCTGTCTTGTCTGTCTTGTCTGTCTTGTCTGTCTTGTCTGTCTTGTCTGTCTTGTCTGTCTTGTCTGTCTTGTCTGTCTTGTCTGTCTTGTCTGTCTTGTCTGTCTTGTCTGTCTTGTCTGTCTTGTCTGTCTTGTCTGTCTTGTCTGTCTTGTCTGTCTTGTCTGTCTTGTCTGTCTTGTCTGTCTTGTCTGTCTTGTCTGTCTTGTCTGTCTTGTCTGTCTTGTCTGTCTTGTCTGTCTTGTCTGTCTTGTCTGTCTTGTCTGTCTTGTCTGTCTTGTCTGTCTTGTCTGTCTTGTCTGTCTTGTCTGTCTTGTGTCTGTCTGTCTTGTCTGTCTTGTCTGTCTTGTCTGTCTTGTCTGTCTTGTCTGTCTTGTCTGTCTTGTCTGTCTTGTCTGTCTTGTCTGTCTTGTCTGTCTTGTCTGTCTTGTCTGTCTTGTCTGTCTTGTCTGTCTTGTCTGTCTTGTCTGTCTTGTCTGTCTTGTCTGTCTTGTCTGTCTTGTCTGTCTTGTCTGTCTTGTCTGTCTTGTCTGTCTTGTCTGTCTTGTCTGTCTTGTCTGTCTTGTCTGTCTTGTCTGTCTTGTCTGTCTTGTCTGTCTTGTCTGTCTTGTCTGTCTTGTCTGTCTTGTCTGTCTTGTCTGTCTTGTCTGTCTTGTCTGTCTTGTCTGTCTTGTCTGTCTTGTCTGTCTTGTCTGTCTTGTCTGTCTTGTCTGTCTTGTCTGTCTTGTCTGTCTTGTCTGTCTTGTCTGTCTTGTCTGTCTTGTCTGTCTTGTCTGTCTTGTCTGTCTTGTCTGTCTTGTCTGTCTTGTCTGTCTTGTCTGTCTTGTCTGTCTTGTCTGTCTTGTCTGTCTTGTCTGTCTTGTCTGTCTTGTCTGTCTTGTCTGTCTTGTCTGTCTTGTCTGTCTTGTCTGTCTTGTCTGTCTTGTCTGTCTTGTCTGTCTTGTCTGTCTTGTCTGTCTTGTCTGTCTTGTCTGTCTTGTCTGTCTTGTCTGTCTTGTCTGTCTTGTCTGTCTTGTCTGTCTTGTCTGTCTTGTCTGTCTTGTCTGTCTTGTCTGTCTTGTCTGTCTTGTCTGTCTTGTCTGTCTTGTCTGTCTTGTCTGTCTTGTCTGTCTTGTCTGTCTTGTCTGTCTTGTCTGTCTTGTCTGTCTTGTCTGTCTTGTCTGTCTTGTCTGTCTTGTCTGTCTTGTCTGTCTTGTCTGTCTTGTCTGTCTTGTCTGTCTTGTCTGTCTTGTCTGTCTTGTCTGTCTTGTCTGTCTTGTCTGTCTTGTCTGTCTTGTCTGTCTTGTCTGTCTTGTCTGTCTTGTCTGTCTTGTCTGTCTTGTCTGTCTTGTCTGTCTTGTCTGTCTTGTCTGTCTTGTCTGTCTTGTCTGTCTTGTCTGTCTTGTCTGTCTTGTCTGTCTTGTCTGTCTTGTCTGTCTTGTCTGTCTTGTCTGTCTTGTCTGTCTTGTCTGTCTTGTCTGTCTTGTCTGTCTTGTCTGTCTTGTCTGTCTTGTCTGTCTTGTCTGTCTTGTCTGTCTTGTCTGTCTTGTCTGTCTTGTCTGTCTTGTCTGTCTTGTCTGTCTTGTCTGTCTTGTCTGTCTTGTCTGTCTTGTCTGTCTTGTCTGTCTTGTCTGTCTTGTCTGTCTTGTCTGTCTTGTCTGTCTTGTCTGTCTTGTCTGTCTTGTCTGTCTTGTCTGTCTTGTCTGTCTTGTCTGTCTTGTCTGTCTTGTCTGTCTTGTCTGTCTTGTCTGTCTTGTCTGTCTTGTCTTGTCTTGTCTGTCTTGTCTGTCTTGTCTGTCTTGTCTGTCTTGTCTGTCTTGTCTGTCTTGTCTGTCTTGTCTGTCTTGTCTGTCTTGTCTGTCTTGTCTGTCTTGTCTGTCTTGTCTGTCTTGTCTGTCTTGTCTGTCTTGTCTGTCTTGTCTGTCTTGTCTGTCTTGTCTGTCTTGTCTGTCTTGTCTGTCTTGTCTGTCTTGTCTGTCTTGTCTGTCTTGTCTGTCTTGTCTGTCTTGTCTGTCTTGTCTGTCTTGTCTGTCTTGTCTGTCTTGTCTGTCTTGTCTGTCTTGTCTGTCTTGTCTGTCTTGTCTGTCTTGTCTGTCTTGTCTGTCTTGTCTGTCTTGTCTGTCTTGTCTGTCTTGTCTGTCTTGTCTGTCTTGTCTGTCTTGTCTGTCTTGTCTGTCTTGTCTGTCTTGTCTGTCTTGTCTGTCTTGTCTGTCTTGTCTGTCTTGTCTGTCTTGTCTGTCTTGTCTGTCTTGTCTGTCTTGTCTGTCTTGTCTGTCTTGTCTGTCTTGTCTGTCTTGTCTGTCTTGTCTGTCTTGTCTGTCTTGTCTGTCTTGTCTGTCTTGTCTGTCTTGTCTGTCTTGTCTGTCTTGTCTGTCTTGTCTGTCTTGTCTGTCTTGTCTGTCTTGTCTGTCTTGTCTGTCTTGTCTGTCTTGTCTGTCTTGTCTGTCTTGTCTGTCTTGTCTGTCTTGTCTGTCTTGTCTGTCTTGTCTGTCTTGTCTGTCTTGTCTGTCTTGTCTGTCTTGTCTGTCTTGTCTGTCTTGTCTGTCTTGTCTGTCTTGTCTGTCTTGTCTGTCTTGTCTGTCTTGTCTGTCTTGTCTGTCTTGTCTGTCTTGTCTGTCTTGTCTGTCTTGTCTGTCTTGTCTGTCTTGTCTGTCTTGTCTGTCTTGTCTGTCTTGTCTGTCTTGTCTGTCTTGTCTGTCTTGTCTGTCTTGTCTGTCTTGTCTGTCTTGTCTGTCTTGTCTGTCTTGTCTGTCTTGTCTGTCTTGTCTGTCTTGTCTGTCTTGTCTGTCTTGTCTGTCTTGTCTGTCTTGTCTGTCTTGTCTGTCTTGTCTGTCTTGTCTGTCTTGTCTGTCTTGTCTGTCTTGTCTGTCTTGTCTGTCTTGTCTGTCTTGTCTGTCTTGTCTGTCTTGTCTGTCTTGTCTGTCTTGTCTGTCTTGTCTGTCTTGTCTGTCTTGTCTGTCTTGTCTGTCTTGTCTGTCTTGTCTGTCTTGTCTGTCTTGTCTGTCTTGTCTGTCTTGTCTGTCTTGTCTGTCTTGTCCTGTCTTGTCTGTCTTGTCTTGTCTGTCTTGTCTGTCTTGTCTGTCTTGTCTGTCTTGTCTGTCTTGTCTGTCTTGTCTGTCTTGTCTGTCTTGTCTGTCTTGTCTGTCTTGTCTGTCTTGTCTGTCTTGTCTGTCTTGTCTGTCTTGTCTTGTCTTGTCTGTCTTGTCTGTCTTGTCTGTCTTGTCTGTCTTGTCTGTCTTGTCTGTCTTGTCTGTCTTGTCTGTCTTGTCTGTCTTGTCTGTCTTGTCTGTCTTGTCTGTCTTGTCTGTCTTGTCTGTCTTGTCTGTCTTGTCTGTCTTGTCTGTCTTGTCTGTCTTGTCTGTCTTGTCTGTCTTGTCTGTCTTGTCTGTCTTGTCTGTCTTGTCTGTCTTGTCTGTCTTGTCTGTCTTGTCTGTCTTGTCTGTCTTGTCTGTCTTGTCTGTCTTGTCTGTCTTGTCTGTCTTGTCTGTCTTGTCTGTCTTGTTCTGTCTTGTCTGTCTTGTCTGTCTTGTCTGTCTTGTCTGTCTTGTCTGTCTTGTCTGTCTTGTCTGTCTTGTCTGTCTTGTCTGTCTTGTCTGTCTTGTCTGTCTTGTCTGTCTTGTCTGTCTTGTCTGTCTTGTCTGTCTTGTCTGTCTTGTCTGTCTTGTCTGTCTTGTCTGTCTTGTCTGTCTTGTCTGTCTTGTCTGTCTTGTCTGTCTTGTCTGTCTTGTCTGTCTTGTCTGTCTTGTCTGTCTTGTCTGTCTTGTCTGTCTTGTCTGTCTTGTCTGTCTTGTCTGTCTTGTCTGTCTTGTCTGTCTTGTCTGTCTTGTCTGTCTTGTCTGTCTTGTCTGTCTTGTCTGTCTTGTCTGTCTTGTCTGTCTTGTCTGTCTTGTCTGTCTTGTCTGTCTTGTCTGTCTTGTCTGTCTTGTCTGTCTTGTCTGTCTTGTCTGTCTTGTCTGTCTTGTCTGTCTTGTCTGTCTTGTCTGTCTTGTCTGTCTTGTCTGTCTTGTCTGTCTTGTCTGTCTTGTCTGTCTTGTCTGTCTTGTCTGTCTTGTCTGTCTTGTCTGTCTTGTCTGTCTTGTCTGTCTTGTCTGTCTTGTCTGTCTTGTCTGTCTTGTCTGTCTTGTCTGTCTTGTCTGTCTTGTCTGTCTTGTCTGTCTTGTCTGTCTTGTCTGTCTTGTCTGTCTTGTCTGTCTTGTCTGTCTTGTCTGTCTTGTCTGTCTTGTCTGTCTTGTCTGTCTTGTCTGTCTTGTCTGTCTTGTCTGTCTTGTCTGTCTTGTCTGTCTTGTCTGTCTTGTCTGTCTTGTCTGTCTTGTCTGTCTTGTCTGTCTTGTCTTGTCTGTCTTGTCTGTCTTGTCTGTCTTGTCTGTCTTGTCTGTCTTGTCTGTCTTGTCTGTCTTGTCTGTCTTGTCTGTCTTGTCTGTCTTGTCTGTCTTGTCTGTCTTGTCTGTCTTGTCTGTCTTGTCTGTCTTGTCTGTCTTGTCTGTCTTGTCTGTCTTGTCTGTCTTGTCTGTCTTGTCTGTCTTGTCTGTCTTGTCTGTCTTGTCTGTCTTGTCTGTCTTGTCTGTCTTGTCTGTCTTGTCTGTCTTGTCTGTCTTGTCTGTCTTGTCTGTCTTGTCTGTCTTGTCTGTCTTGTCTGTCTTGTCTGTCTTGTCTGTCTTGTCTGTCTTGTCTGTCTTGTCTGTCTTGTCTGTCTTGTCTGTCTTGTCTGTCTTGTCTGTCTTGTCTGTCTTGTCTGTCTTGTCTGTCTTGTCTGTCTTGTCTGTCTTGTCTGTCTTGTCTGTCTTGTCTGTCTTGTCTGTCTTGTCTGTCTTGTCTGTCTTGTCTGTCTTGTCTGTCTTGTCTGTCTTGTCTGTCTTGTCTGTCTTGTCTGTCTTGTCTGTCTTGTCTGTCTTGTCTGTCTTGTCTGTCTTGTCTGTCTTGTCTGTCTTGTCTGTCTTGTCTGTCTTGTCTGTCTTGTCTGTCTTGTCTTGTCTTGTCTGTCTTGTCTGTCTTGTCTGTCTTGTCTGTCTTGTCTGTCTTGTCTGTCTTGTCTGTCTTGTCTGTCTTGTCTGTCTTGTCTGTCTTGTCTGTCTTGTCTGTCTTGTCTGTCTTGTCTGTCTTGTCTGTCTTGTCTGTCTTGTCTGTCTTGTCTGTCTTGTCTGTCTTGTCTGTCTTGTCTGTCTTGTCTGTCTTGTCTGTCTTGTCTGTCTTGTCTGTCTTGTCTGTCTTGTCTGTCTTGTCTGTCTTGTCTGTCTTGTCTGTCTTGTCTGTCTTGTTGTCTGTCTGTCTGTCTTGTCTGTCTTGTCTGTCTTGTCTGTCTTGTCTGTCTTGTCTGTCTTGTCTGTCTTGTCTGTCTTGTCTGTCTTGTCTGTCTTGTCTGTCTTGTCTGTCTTGTCTGTCTTGTCTGTCTTGTCTGTCTTGTCTGTCTTGTCTGTCTTGTCTGTCTTGTCTGTCTTGTCTGTCTTGTCTGTCTTGTCTGTCTTGTCTGTCTTGTCTGTCTTGTCTGTCTTGTCTGTCTTGTCTGTCTTGTCTGTCTTGTCTGTCTTGTCTGTCTTGTCTGTCTTGTCTGTCTTGTCTGTCTTGTCTGTCTTGTCTGTCTTGTCTGTCTTGTCTGTCTTGTCTGTCTTGTCTGTCTTGTCTGTCTTGTCTGTCTTGTCTGTCTTGTCTGTCTTGTCTGTCTTGTCTGTCTTGTCTGTCTTGTCTGTCTTGTCTGTCTTGTCTGTCTTGTCTGTCTTGTCTGTCTTGTCTGTCTTGTCTGTCTTGTCTGTCTTGTCTGTCTTGTCTGTCTTGTCTGTCTTGTCTGTCTTGTCTGTCTTGTCTGTCTTGTCTGTCTTGTCTGTCTTGTCTGTCTTGTCTGTCTTGTCTGTCTTGTCTGTCTTGTCTGTCTTGTCTGTCTTGTCTGTCTTGTCTGTCTTGTCTGTCTTGTCTGTCTTGTCTGTCTTGTCTGTCTTGTCTGTCTTGTCTGTCTTGTCTGTCTTGTCTGTCTTGTCTGTCTTGTCTGTCTTGTCTGTCTTGTCTGTCTTGTCTGTCTTGTCTGTCTTGTCTGTCTTGTCTGTCTTGTCTGTCTTGTCTGTCTTGTCTGTCTTGTCTGTCTTGTCTGTCTTGTCTGTCTTGTCTGTCTTGTCTGTCTTGTCTGTCTTGTCTGTCTTGTCTGTCTTGTCTGTCTTGTCTGTCTTGTCTGTCTTGTCTGTCTTGTCTGTCTTGTCTGTCTTGTCTGTCTTGTCTGTCTTGTCTGTCTTGTCTGTCTTGTCTGTCTTGTCTGTCTTGTCTGTCTTGTCTGTCTTGTCTGTCTTGTCTGTCTTGTCTGTCTTGTCTGTCTTGTCTGTCTTGTCTGTCTTGTCTGTCTTGTCTGTCTTGTCTGTCTTGTCTGTCTTGTCTGTCTTGTCTGTCTTGTCTGTCTTGTCTGTCTTGTCTGTCTTGTCTGTCTTGTCTGTCTTGTCTGTCTTGTCTGTCTTGTCTGTCTTGTCTGTCTTGTCTGTCTTGTCTGTCTTGTCTGTCTTGTCTGTCTTGTCTGTCTTGTCTGTCTTGTCTGTCTTGTCTGTCTTGTCTGTCTTGTCTGTCTTGTCTGTCTTGTCTGTCTTGTCTGTCTTGTCTGTCTTGTCTGTCTTGTCTGTCTTGTCTGTCTTGTCTGTCTTGTCTGTCTTGTCTGTCTTGTCTGTCTTGTCTGTCTTGTCTGTCTTGTCTGTCTTGTCTGTCTTGTCTGTCTTGTCTGTCTTGTCTGTCTTGTCTGTCTTGTCTGTCTTGTCTGTCTTGTCTGTCTTGTCTGTCTTGTCTGTCTTGTCTGTCTTGTCTGTCTTGTCTGTCTTGTCTGTCTTGTCTGTCTTGTCTGTCTTGTCTGTCTTGTCTGTCTTGTCTGTCTTGTCTGTCTTGTCTGTCTTGTCTGTCTTGTCTGTCTTGTCTGTCTTGTCTGTCTTGTCTGTCTTGTCTGTCTTGTCTGTCTTGTCTGTCTTGTCTGTCTTGTCTGTCTTGTCTGTCTTGTCTGTCTTGTCTGTCTTGTCTGTCTTGTCTGTCTTGTCTGTCTTGTCTGTCTTGTCTGTCTTGTCTGTCTTGTCTGTCTTGTCTGTCTTGTCTGTCTTGTCTGTCTTGTCTGTCTTGTCTGTCTTGTCTGTCTTGTCTGTCTTGTCTGTCTTGTCTGTCTTGTCTGTCTTGTCTGTCTTGTCTGTCTTGTCTGTCTTGTCTGTCTTGTCTGTCTTGTCTGTCTTGTCTGTCTTGTCTGTCTTGTCTGTCTTGTCTGTCTTGTCTGTCTTGTCTGTCTTGTCTGTCTTGTCTGTCTTGTCTGTCTTGTCTGTCTTGTCTGTCTTGTCTGTCTTGTCTGTCTTGTCTGTCTTGTCTGTCTTGTCTGTCTTGTCTGTCTTGTCTGTCTTGTCTGTCTTGTCTGTCTTGTCTGTCTTGTCTGTCTTGTCTGTCTGTCTGTCTGTCGTTGTCTGTCTTGTCTGTCTTGTCTGTCTTGTCTGTCTTGTCTGTCTTGTCTGTCTTGTCTGTCTTGTCTGTCTTGTCTGTCTTGTCTGTCTTGTCTGTCTTGTCTGTCTTGTCTGTCTTGTCTGTCTTGTCTGTCTTGTCTGTCTTGTCTGTCTTGTCTGTCTTGTCTGTCTTGTCTGTCTTGTCTGTCTGTCTGTCTGTCTGTCTGTCTGTCTTGTCTGTCTTGTCTGTCTTGTCTGTCTTGTCTGTCTTGTCTGTCTTGTCTGTCTTGTCTGTCTTGTCTGTCTTGTCTGTCTTGTCTGTCTTGTCTGTCTTGTCTGTCTTGTCTGTCTTGTCTGTCTTGTCTGTCTTGTCTGTCTTGTCTGTCTTGTCTGTCTTGTCTGTCTTGTCTGTCTTGTCTGTCTTGTCTGTCTTGTCTGTCTTGTCTGTCTTGTCTGTCTTGTCTGTCTTGTCTGTCTTGTCTGTCTTGTCTGTCTTGTCTGTCTTGTCTGTCTTGTCTGTCTTGTCTGTCTTGTCTGTCTTGTCTGTCTTGTCTGTCTTGTCTGTCTTGTCTGTCTTGTCTGTCTTGTCTGTCTTGTCTGTCTTGTCTGTCTTGTCTGTCTTGTCTGTCTTGTCTGTCTTGTCTGTCTTGTCTGTCTTGTCTGTCTTGTCTGTCTTGTCTGTCTTGTCTGTCTTGTCTGTCTTGTCTGTCTTGTCTGTCTTGTCTGTCTTGTCTGTCTTGTCTGTCTTGTCTGTCTTGTCTGTCTTGTCTGTCTTGTCTGTCTTGTCTGTCTTGTCTGTCTGTCTTGTCTGTCTTGTCTGTCTTGTCTGTCTTGTCTGTCTTGTCTGTCTTGTCTGTCTTGTCTGTCTTGTCTGTCTTGTCTGTCTTGTCTGTCTTGTCTGTCTTGTCTGTCTTGTCTGTCTTGTCTGTCTTGTCTGTCTTGTCTGTCTTGTCTGTCTTGTCTGTCTTGTCTGTCTTGTCTGTCTTGTCTGTCTTGTCTGTCTTGTCTGTCTTGTCTGTCTTGTCTGTCTTGTCTGTCTTGTCTGTCTTGTCTGTCTTGTCTGTCTTGTCTGTCTTGTCTGTCTTGTCTGTCTTGTCTGTCTTGTCTGTCTTGTCTGTCTTGTCTGTCTTGTCTGTCTTGTCTGTCTTGTCTGTCTTGTCTGTCTTGTCTGTCTTGTCTGTCTTGTCTGTCTTGTCTGTCTTGTCTGTCTTGTCTGTCTTGTCTGTCTTGTCTGTCTTGTCTGTCTTGTCTGTCTTGTCTGTCTTGTCTGTCTTGTCTGTCTTGTCTGTCTTGTCTGTCTTGTCTGTCTTGTCTGTCTTGTCTGTCTTGTCTGTCTTTCTGTCTGTCTGTCTTGTCTGTCTTGTCTGTCTTGTCTGTCTTGTCTGTCTTGTCTGTCTTGTCTGTCTTGTCTGTCTTGTCTGTCTTGTCTGTCTTGTCTGTCTTGTCTGTCTTGTCTGTCTTGTCTGTCTTGTCTGTCTTGTCTGTCTTGTCTGTCTTGTCTGTCTTGTCTGTCTTGTCTGTCTTGTCTGTCTTGTCTGTCTTGTCTGTCTTGTCTGTCTTGTCTGTCTTGTCTGTCTTGTCTGTCTTGTCTGTCTTGTCTGTCTTGTCTGTCTTGTCTGTCTTGTCTGTCTTGTCTGTCTTGTCTGTCTTGTCTGTCTTGTCTGTCTTGTCTGTCTTGTCTGTCTTGTCTGTCTTGTCTGTCTTGTCTGTCTTGTCTGTCTTGTCTGTCTTGTCTGTCTTGTCTGTCTTGTCTGTCTTGTCTGTCTTGTCTGTCTTGTCTGTCTTGTCTGTCTTGTCTGTCTTGTCTGTCTTGTCTGTCTTGTCTGTCTTGTCTGTCTTGTCTGTCTTGTCTGTCTTGTCTGTCTTGTCTGTCTTGTCTGTCTTGTCTGTCTTGTCTGTCTTGTCTGTCTTGTCTGTCTTGTCTGTCTCTGTCTGTCTGTCTTGTCTGTCTTGTCTGTCTTGTCTGTCTTGTCTGTCTTGTCTGTCTTGTCTGTCTTGTCTGTCTTGTCTGTCTTGTCTGTCTTGTCTGTCTTGTCTGTCTCTGTCTGTCTTGTCTGTCTTGTCTGTCTTGTCTGTCTTGTCTGTCTTGTCTGTCTTGTCTGTCTTGTCTGTCTTGTCTGTCTTGTCTGTCTTGTCTGTCTTGTCTGTCTTGTCTGTCTTGTCTGTCTTGTCTGTCTTGTCTGTCCTGTCTGTCTTGTCTGTCTTGTCTGTCTTGTCTGTCTTGTCTGTCTTGTCTGTCTTGTCTGTCTTGTCTGTCTTGTCTGTCTTGTCTGTCTTGTCTGTCTTGTCTGTCTTGTCTGTCTTGTCTGTCTGTCTGTCTGTCTTGTCTGTCTGTCTGTCTGTCTGTCTGTCTGTCTTGTCTGTCTTGTCTGTCTCGTCTGTCTTGTCTGTCTTGTCTGTCTTGTCTGTCTTGTCTGTCTTGTCTGTCTTGTCTGTCTTGTCTGTCTTGTCTGTCTTGTCTGTCTTGTCTGTCTTGTCTGTCTTGTCTGTCTGTCTGTCTGTCGTTGTCTGTCTTGTCTGTCTTGTCTGTCTTGTCTGTCTTGTCTGTCTGTCTGTCTGTCTTGTCTGTCTTGTCTGTCTTGTCTGTCTTGTCTGTCTTGTCTGTCTTGTCTGTCTTGTCTGTCTTGTCTGTCTTGTCTGTCTTGTCTGTCTTGTCTGTCTCTGTCTGTCTTGTCTGTCTTGTCTGTCTTGTCTGTCTTGTCTGTCTTGTCTGTCTTGTCTGTCTTGTCTGTCTTGTCTGTCTTGTCTGTCTTGTCTGTCTTGTCTGTCTTGTCTGTCTTGTCTGTCTGTCTGTCTGTCTGTCTGTCTGTCTGTCTGTCTGTCTGTCTGTCTGTCTGTCTGTCTGTCTGTCTGTCTGTCTGTCTGTCTGTCTGTCTGTCTGTCTGTCTGTCTGTCTGTCTGTCTGTCTGTCTGTCTGTCTGTCTGTCTGTCTGTCTGTCTGTCTGTCTGTCTGTCTGTCTGTCT
>JAECXB010000145.1:0-20000 GCA_018151435.1 Zaprionus africanus
GTCGGTCTTGCCGGTCTTGTCGTAATTTTGTCCTTCTGGCCGGTCTGGCCGGCCTGGGTCGGCCTGGGGCTGGTCTGCCGGCCCGGCTTGGCCCGGTTTGGCCCGGGTCGGCCCGGCCGGCCCGGCTGGCTCCGGTCGGTCTGGTCGGCTCCGGTCGGTCTGGTTTGGTCTGGTCGGCTCGGTCGGTCTGGTCGGTCTGGTCGTTCTGGTCGATCTGGTCGGTCCGGTCGGTCTTGTCGGTCCTGGTCGGCCTGGTTGGTCTTTTTGGTCTGGTCGGTCTGGTCGGTCCGGTTGGTCTGGTCGGTCTGGTCGGCCGGGTGGCGGTCTGGTCGGTCTTGTCGGCCGGGTCGGCCGGTCGGTCTGGCGGCCTGGTCGGCCTAACCGGTCTGGTCGGCCGGTCGGTCCGGCTGGTCTGCTCGGTCTGGTCGGTCTGGTCGGTCTGGTCGGTCCGGTCGGTCTGGTCGGTCTGGTCGGTCTGGTCGGTCTGGTCGGTCTGGTCGGTCTGGTCGGCCTGTTTGGCCTGGTCGGTCTTGTCGGTCTGGTCGGTCTGGGTCGGTCTGGCCGGTCTGGTCGGTCTGCTCGGCCTGGTCGGTCTTGCCGGTCTGGTCGGTCTGGTCGGTCTGGTCGGTCTGGCTGTTGGTGGTCGGTCTGGTCGGTCTGGTCGGTTCGTTGGTCTGGTCGGTCTGGTCAGTCTGGTCCGGTCTGTTCGGTCTTGTCGGTCTGCCGTCGGCCTGGCTGGTCTTGTCGGTCTTGTCGGTCTTGTCGGTCTCGTCCGTCTAGTCGGTCTGGTCGGTCTGGTCGGTCTGGTTGGTCTGGTCGGTCTGGTCTGGTCGGTCTGGTCGGTTTGGTCGGTCTGGTCGGTCTGGTCGGTCTGGCCGGTCTGGTCGGTCTGGTCGGTCTGGTCGGTCTGTCGGTCTGGTCGGCTCGGTCTGGTTTGGTCTGGCCGGTCGGTCGGTCTGGTCGGTCTGGTCGGTCTGGTCGGCCTGGTCGGTCTGGTCGGGCTGGTCGGCCGGTCGGCCTGGTTCGGCCCGGTCGGCCTGGTCGGTCTGGTCGGTCCGGCCGGTCCGGTCGGTCTGGTCGGCCTGGTCGGTCTGGTCGGCTCTCGTCGGTCTGGTCGGTCTGGCCGGCCTGGCCGGTCTGGTCGGCCTGGTCGCCTCTGGTGGCCGGTGGCCTGGTCGGTCCGGTCGGCCCCGGTCGGTCCGGTCGGCTGGTCGGTCTGGTCGGTCTGGTCGGTCTGGTCGGCTCTGGTCGGCCCGGTCGGCTCTGGTCGGCCTGGTCGGTCTGGTCGGTCCGGTCGGTCTGGTCGGTCTGGTCGGTCTGGCCGGTCTGGTCGGTCTGGTCGGTCTGGTCGGTCTGGTCGGTCTGGGTCTGGTCGGCCTGGTCGGTCCGGTCTGGTCGGTCTGGTCGGCCTGGTCGGCTCTGGTCGGTCTGGTCGGTCTGGTCGGCTCGGTCTGGTCGGTCCGGTCGGTCTGGTCGGTCCGGTCGGCCTGGTCGGCCTGGTCGGTCCGGTCGGCTCTGGTCGGTCTGGTCGGTCTGGTCGGCCTGGTCGGCCTGGTCGGCTCGGTCGGCTCTGGTCGGTCTGGTTCGGTCTGGTCGGTCTGGTCGGCCGGGTCGGTCTGGTCCGGCCTGGTCGGCCCGGTCGGCCTGGCCGGCCTGGTCGGTCTGGTCGGTCTGGTCGGTCTGGTCGGCCTGGTCGGTCTGGTCGGTCTGGTCGGTCTTGTCGGTCTGGTCGGTCTGGTCGGTCTGGTCGGTCTGGTCGGTCTGTCGGTCTGGTCGGTCTGGTCGGTCTGGTCGGTCTGGTCGGTCTGGTCGGTCGGTCTGGTCGGTCTGGTCGGTCTGGTCGGTCTGGTCGGTCTGGTCGGTCTGGTCGGTCTGGTCGGTCTGGTCGGTCTGGTCGGTCTGGTCGGCCTGGTCGGTCTGGTCGGCTGGTCGGTCTGGTCGGTCTGGTCGGTCTGGTCGGCCTGGTCGGTCTGGTCGGTCTGGTCGGTCTGGTCGGTCTGGTCGGTCTGGTCGGTCTGGTCGGTCTGGTCGGTCTGGTCGGTCTGGTCGGTCTGGTCGGTCTGGTCGGTCTGGCCGGTCTGGTCGGTCTGGTCGGTCTGGTCGGTCTGGTCGGTCTGGTCGGTCTGGTCGGCCGGGTCGGTCTGGTCGGTCTGGTCGGTCTGGTCGGTCTGGTCGGTCTGGTCGGTCTGGTCGGTCTGGTCGGTCTGGTCGGTCTGGTCGGTCTGGTCGGCCTGGTCGGTCTGGTCGGTCTGGTCGGTCTGGTCGGCCTGGTCGGTCTGGTCGGTCTGGTCGGTCTGGTCGGTCTGGTCGGTCTGGTCGGTCTGGTCGGTCTGGTCGGTCTGGTCGGTCTGGTCGGCTCCGGGTCGGTCTGGTCGGTCTGGTCGGTCTGGTCGGTCTGGTCGGTCTGGTCGGTCTGGTCGGTCTGGTCGGTCTGGTCGGTCTGGTCGGTCTGGCCGGTCTGGTCGGTCTGGTCGGTCTGGTCGGTCTGGTCGGTCTGGTCGGTCTGGTCGGTCTGGTCGGTCTGGTCGGTCTGGTCGGTCTGGTCGGTCTGGTCGGCTCTGGTCGGTCTGGTCGGTCTGGTCGGTCTGGTCGGTCTGGTCGGTCTGGTCGGTCTGGCCGGTCTGGTCGGTCTGGTCGGTCTGGTCGGTCTGGTCGGTCTGGTCGGTCTGGTCGGTCTGGTCGGTCTGGTCGGTCTGGTCGGTCTGGTCGGTCTGGTCGGTCTGGTCGGTCTGGTCGGTCTGGTCGGTCTGGTCGGTCTGGTCGGTCTGGTCGGTCTGGTCGGTCTGGTCGGTCTGGTCGGTCTGGTCGGTCTGGTCGGTCTGGTCGGTCTGGTCGGTCTGGTCGGTCTGGTCGGTCTGGTCGGTCTGGTCGGTCTGGTCCGGTCTGGTCGGTCTGGTCGGTCTGGTCTGGTCGGTCTGGTCGGCCTGGTCGGTCTGGTCGGTCTGGTCGGTCTGGTCGGTCTGGTCGGTCTGGTCGGTCTGGTCGTCTGGTCGGTCTGGTCGGTCTGGTCGCTCTGGTCGGTCTGGTCGGTCTGGTCGGTCTGGTCGGTCTGGTCGGTCTGGTCGGTCTGGTCGGTCTGGTCGGTCTGGTCGGTCTGGTCGGTCTGGTCGGTCTGGTCGGCTCTGGTCGGCCTGGTCGGTCTGGTCGGTCTGGTCGGTCTGGTCGGTCTGGTCGGTCTGGTCGGTCTGGTCGGTCTGGTCGGTCTGGTCGGTCTGGTCGGTCTGGTCGGTCTGGTCGGTCTGGTCGGTCTGGTCGGTCTGGTCGGTCTGGTCGGTCTGGTCGGTCTGGTCGGTCTGGTCGGTCTGGTCGGTCCGGTCGGTCTGGTCGGTCTGGTCGGTCTGGTCGGCCTGGTCGGTCTGGTCGGTCTGGTCGGTCTGGTCGGTCTGGTCGGTCTGGTCGGTCTGGTCGGTCTGGTCGGTCTGGTCGGTCTGGTCGGTCTGGTCGGTCTGGTCGGTCTGGTCGGTCTGGTCTGGTCGGTCTGGTCGGTCTGGTCGGTCGGTCTGGTCGGCCTGGTCGGTCTGGTCGGTCTGGTCGGTCTGGTCGGTCTGGTCGGTCTGGTCGGTCTGGTCGGTCTGGTCGGTCTGGTCGGTCTGGTCGGTCTGGTCGGTCTGGTCGGTCTGGTCGGTCTGGTCGGTCTGGTCGGTCTGGTCGGTCTGGTCGGTCTGGTCGGTCTGGTCGGTCTGGTCGGTCTGGTCGGCCTGGTCGGTCTGGTCGGTCTGGTCGGTCTGGTCGGTCTGGTCGGTCTGGTCGGTCTGGTCGGTCTGGTCGGTCTGGTCGGTCGGGTCGGTCGGTCTGGTCGGCCTGGTCGGTCTGGTCGGTCTGGTCGGTCTGGTCGGTCTGGTCGGTCTGGTCGGCCTGGTCGGTCTGGTCGGTCTGGTCGGTCTGGTCGGTCTGGTCGGTCTGGTCGGTCTGGTCGGTCTGGTGGTCGGTCTGGTCGGTGGTCGGTCTGGTCGGTCTGGTCGGTCTGGTCTGGTCGGTCTGGTCGGTCTGGTCGGTCTGGTCGGCCTGGTCGGTCTGGTCGGTCTGGTCGGTCTGGTCGGTCTGGTCGGTCTGGTCGGTCTGGTCGGTCTGGTCGGTCTGGTCGGTCTGGTCGGCCTGGTCGGTCTGGTCGGTCTGGTCGGTCTGGTCGGTGGTCGGTCTGGTCGGTCTGGTCGGTCTGGTCGGCCTGGTCGGTCTGGTCGGTCTGTCGGTCTGGTCGGTCTGGTCGGTCTGGTCGGTCTGGTCGGCCTGGTCGGTCTGGTCGGTCTGGTCGGTCTGGTCGGTCTGGTCGGTCTGGTCGGTCTGGTCGGTCTGGTCGGTCTGGTCGGTCTGGTCGGCCTGGTCGGTCTGGTCGGCTGGTCGGTCTGGTCGGTCTGGTCGGTCTGGTCGGTCTGGTCGGTCTGGCCGGCTCTGGTCGGCTCGTCGGTCTGGTCGGTCTGGTCGGTCTGGTCGGTCTGGTCGGCCTGGTCGGCCTGGTCGGTCTGGTCGGCCTGGTCGGCCTGGTCGGTCTGGTCGGTCTGGTCGGTCTGGTCGGTCTGGTCGGTCTGGTCGGTCTGATCGGTCTAGTCGGTCTGGTCGGTCTGGTCGGCCTGGTCGGTCTGGTCGGTCTGGTCTGGTCGGTCGGTCTGGTCGGTCGGTCTGGTCGGTCTGGTCGGTCTCGGTGGTCGTCTGGCGGTCTGGCCGGTCGGGCCCGGCCGGTCGGGTCGGCCCTGGTCGGCCCGGGTCTGGGCCGGTCGGTCGGCCTGGTCGGCCGGCCTGGTCGGTCTGGTCGGTCCGGGTCGGACCGGTCGACCAGACCGACCAGACCGACCAGACCGACCAGACCGACCAGACCGACCAGACCGACCAGACCGACCAGACCGACCAGACCGACCAGCGGACCAGACCGACCAGACCGACCAGACCGACCAGACCGACCAGACCGACCAGACCGACCAGACCGACCAGACCGACCAGACCGACCAGACCATGAGACCCAGACCGACCAGACCGACCAGACCGACCAGACCCAGACCGGCCAGACCGACCAGACCGACCAGACCGACCAGACCGACCAGACCGACCAGACCGAGCAGACCGACCAGACCGACCAGACCGACCAGACCGACCAGACCGACCAGACCGACCAGGACCAGACCGACCAGACCGACCAGACCGACCCGACCAGACCAGACCGACCAGACCGACCAGACCGACCCGACCGACCAGACCGACCAGACCGACCAGACCGACCAGACCGACCAGACCGCCCGACCGACCAGACCGACCCGACCGAGACCCGACCACGACCGGCAGAAGCAGACCGACCAGACCGACCGAGCCAGACCGACCAGACCGACCAGACCGACCAGACCGACCAGGACCCAGACCGGACCGAGACCAAGACAGCCGACCAGACACGGACCGGACCAGACCGACCAGACCGACCAGACCGACCAGACCGACCGACCAGACCGACCAGAATCAGACCGACCAGACCGACCAGACCGACCAGACCGACCCGACCAGACCGACCAGACCGACCAGACCGACCAGACCGACCAGACCGACCAGACCGACCAGACCGACCCAGACCGACCAGACCGACCAGCCGACCAGACCGACCAGACCGACCAGACCGACCAGACCGACCAGACCGACCAGACCGACCAGACCGACCAGACCGACCAGACCGACCGACCAGACCGACCAGACCGACCAGACCGACCAGACCGACCAGACCGACCAGACCGACCAGACCGACCAGACCGACCAGACCGACCAGACCGACCAGACCGACCAGACCGACCAGACCGACCAGACCGACCAGACCGACCCGACCGACCAGACCGACCAGACCGACCAGACCGACCAGACCGACCAGACCGACCAGACCGACCAGACCGACCGACCAGACCGGCCAGACCGACCAGACCGACCAGACCGACCAGACCGACCAGACCGGACCAGACCGACCAGACCGACCAGACCGACCAGACCGACCAGACCGACCAGACCGACCAGACCGACCAGACCGACCAGACCGACCAGACCGACCAGACCGACCAGACCGACCAGACCGACCAGACCGACCAGACCGACCAGACCGACCAGACCGACCGACCAGACCGACCAGACCGACCGCAGACCGACCAGACCGACCAGACCGACCAGACCGACCAGACCGACCAGACCGACCAGACCGACCAGACCGACCAGACCGACCAGACCGACCAGACCGACCAGACCGACCAGACCGACCAGACCGACCAGACCGACCAGACCGCCCAGACCGACCAGACCGACCAGACCGACCAGACCGACCAGACCGACCAGACCGACCAGACCGACCAGACCGACCAGACCGACCAGACCGACCGACCAGACCGACCAGACCGACCAGACCGACCAGACCGACCAGATTACCGGACCGACCGAGACCGACCAGACCGACCAGACCGGACCCGACAGACCGACCCAGACCGAACCGACCGACCAGACCGACCAGACCGACCAGATTCCGACCGACCAGACCGACCGGCCAGACCGGCCAGACCGACCAGACCGAAGACCGACCAGACCGACCAGACCGACCAGACCGACCAGACCGACCAGACCGACCAGACCGACCAGACCGACCAGACCGACCAGACCGACCAGACCGCGGACCGACCAGACCGACCGACCAGACCGACAAGACCGACCAGACCGACCAGACCGACCAGACCGACCAGACCAGACCGACCGGACCGACCAGACCGACCATCGACCGATGCCGACCGACCAGACCGACCAGACCGACACGCCGACCAGACCGACCCGACCGACCAGACCGACCAGACCGGCCAGACCGACCAGACCGACCAGACCGACCAGACCGACCAGACCGACCAGACCGACCGACCAGACCGACCAGACCGACCAGACCGACCAGACCGACCAGATCACAGATTGACCGGACCGACCAGACCCCAGACCGACCAGACCGACCAGACCGACCAGACCGACCAGACCGACCAGACCGACCAGACCGACCAGACCGACCAGACCGACCAGACCAGACCGACCAGACCGACCAGACCGACCAGACCGACCAGACCGAGCCAGACCGACCGACCAGACCGTGGAGACCGACCAGACCGACCAGACCGACCAGACCGACCAGACCGACCAGACCGACCAGACCGACCAGACCGACCAGACCGTTGACCGACCAGACCGACCAGACCGACCAGACCGACCAGACCGACCAGACCGACCAGACCGACCAGACCGACCAGACCGACCAGACCGACCAGACCAGACCGACCAGACCGACCAGACCGACCAGACCGACCAGACCGACCAGACCGACCAGACCGACCGACCAGACCAGACCGACCAGACCGACCAGACCGACCAGACCGACCAGACCGACCAGACCGACCAGACCGACCAGACCGACCAGACCGACCAGACCGACCAGACCGACCAGACCGACCAGACCGACCAGACCGACCAGACCGACCAGACCGACCAGACCGACCAGACCGACCAGACCGACCAGACCGACCAGACCGACCAGACCGACCAGACCGACCAGACCGACCAGACCGACCAGACCGACCAGACCGACCAGACCGACCGGACCCGACCAGACCGACCAGACCGACCAGACCGACCAGACCGACCAGACCGACCAGACCGACCAGACCGACCAGACCGACCAGACCGACCAGACCGACCAGACCGACCAGACCGACCAGACCGACCAGACCAGACCGACCAGACCGACCAGACCGACCCAGACCGACCAGACCGACCAGACCGACCAGACCGACCAGACCGACCAGACCGACCAGACCCGACCAGACCGACCGACCAGACCGACCAGACCGACCAGACCGACCAGACCGACCAGACCGACCAGACCGACCAGACCGACCAGACCGACCAGACCGACCAGACCGACCAGACCGACCAGACCGACCAGACCGACCAGACCGACCAGACCGACCAGACCGACCAGACCGACCAGACCGACCAGACCGACCAGACCGACCAGACCGACCAGACCGACCAGACCGACCAGACCGACCAGACCGACCAGACCGACCAGACCGACCAGACCGACCAGACCGACCAGACCGACCAGACCGACCAGACCGACCAGACCGACCAGACCGACCAGACCGACCAGACCGACCAGACCGACCAGACCGACCGACCAGACCGACCAGACCGACCAGACCGACCAGACCGACCAGACCGACCAGACCGACCAGACCGACCAGACCGACCAGACCGACCAGACCGACCAGACCGACCAGACCGACCAGACCGACCAGACCGACCAGACCGACCGACCAGACCGACCAGACCGACCAGACCGACCAGACCGACCAGACCGACCAGACCGACCAGACCGACCAGACCGACCAGACCGACCAGACCGACCAGACCGACCAGACCGACCAGACCGACCAGACCGACCAGACCGACCAGACCGACCAGACCGACCAGACCGACCAGACCGACCAGACCGACCAGACCGACCAGACCGACCAGACCGACCAGACCGACCAGACCGACCAGACCGACCAGACCGACCAGACCGACCAGACCGACCAGACCGACCAGACCGACCAGACCGACCAGACCGACCAGACCGACCAGACCGACCAGACCGACCAGACCGACCAGACCGACCAGACCGACCAGACCGACCAGACCGACCAGACCGACCAGACCGACCAGACCGACCAGACCGACCAGACCGACCAGACCGACCAGACCGACCAGACCGACCAGACCGACCAGACCGACCGACCAGACCGACCGACCAGACCGACCGGACCGACCAGACCGACCAGACCGACCAGACCGACCAGACCGACCAGACCGACCAGACCGACCAGACCGACCAGACCGACCAGACCGACCAGACCGACCAGACCGACCAGACCGACCAGACCGACCAGACCGACCAGACCGACCAGACCGACCAGACCGACCAGACCGACCAGACCGACCAGACCGACCAGACCGACCAGACCGACCAGACCGACCAGACCGACCAGACCGACCAGACCGACCAGACCGACCAGACCGACCAGACCGACCAGACCGACCAGACCGACCAGACCGACCAGACCGACCGGACCAGACCGGACCGACCAGACCGACCAGACCGACCAGACCGACCAGACCGACCAGACCGACCAGACCGACCAGACCGACCAGACCGACCAGACCGACCAGACCGACCAGACCGACCAGACCGACCAGACCGACCAGACCGACCAGACCGACCAGACCGACCAGACCGACCAGACCGACCAGACCGACCAGACCGACCAGACCGACCAGACCGACCAGACCGACCAGACCGACCAGACCGACCAGACCGACCAGACCGACCAGACCGACCAGACCGACCAGACCGACCAGACCGACCAGACCGACCAGACCGACCAGACCGACCAGACCGACCAGACCGACCAGACCGACCAGACCGACCAGACCGACCAGACCGACCAGACCGACCAGACCGACCAGACCGACCAGACCGACCAGACCGACCAGACCGACCAGACCGACCAGACCGACCAGACCGACCAGACCGACCAGACCGACCAGACCGACCAGACCGACCAGACCGACCAGACCGACCAGACCGACCAGACCGACCAGACCGACCAGACCGACCAGACCGACCAGACCGACCAGACCGACCGGACCGACCAGACCGACCAGACCGACCAGACCGACCAGACCGACCAGACCGACCGAGACCAGACCGACCAGACCGACCAGACCGACCAGACCGACCAGACCGACCAGACCGACCAGACCGACCAGACCGACCAGACCGACCAGACCGACCAGACCGACCAGACCGACCAGACCGACCAGACCGACCAGACCGACCAGACCGACCGACCAGACCGACCAGACCGACCAGACCGCCCAGACCGACCAGACCGACCAGACCGACCAGACCGACCAGACCGACCAGACCGACCAGACCGACCAGACCGACCAGACCGACCAGACCGACCAGACCGACCAGACCGACCAGACCGACCAGACCGACCAGACCGACCAGACCGACCAGACCGACCAGACCGACCAGACCGACCAGACCGACCAGACCGACCAGACCGACCAGACCGACCAGACCGACCAGACCGACCAGACCGACCAGACCGACCAGACCGACCAGACCGACCAGACCGACCAGACCGACCAGACCGACCAGACCGACCAGACCGACCAGACCGACCAGACCGACCGACCAGACCGACCGACCGAACCAGACCGACCAGACCGACCAGACCAGACCGACCAGACCGACCAGACCGACCAGACCGACCAGACCGACCAGACCGACCAGACCGACCAGACCGACCAGACCGACCAGACCGACCAGACCGACCAGACCGACCAGACCGACCAGACCGACCAGACCGACCAGACCGACCAGACCGACCGACCGGCCAGACCGACCAGACCGACCAGACCGACCGGACGACCAGACCGACCAGACCGACCGACCGGCCAGACCGACCAGACCGACCAGACCGACCAGACCCGACCAGACCGACCAGACCGACCAGACCGACCGACCGACCAGACCGACCAGACCGACCGACCGACCAGACCGACCAGACCGACCAGACCGACCAGACCGACCAGACCGACCAGACCGACCAGACCGACCAGACCGACCAGACCGACCAGACCGACCAGACCGACCAGACCGACCAGACCGACCAGACCGACCAGACCGACCAGACCGACCAGACCGACCAGACCGACCAGACCGACCAGACCGACCAGACCGACCAGACCGACCAGACAGACCAGACCGACCAGACCGACCAGACCGACCAGACCGACCAGACCGACCAGACCGACCAGACCGACCAGACCGACCAGACCGACCAGACCGACCAGACCGACCAGACCGACCAGACCGACCAGACCGACCAGACCGACCAGACCGACCAGACCGACCAGACCGACCAGACCGACCAGACCGACCAGACCGACCAGACCGACCAGACCGACCAGACCGACCAGACCGACCAGACCGACCAGACCGATCAGACCGACCAGACCGACCAGACCGACCAGACCGACCAGACCGACCAGACCGACCAGACCGACCAGACCGACCAGACCGACCAGACCGACCAGACCGACCAGACCGACCAGACCGACCAGACCGACCAGACCGACCAGACCGACCAGACCGACCAGACCGACAAGACCGACCAGACCGACCAGACCGACCAGACCGACCAGACCGACCAGACCGACCAGACCGACCAGACCGACCAGACCGACCAGACCGACCAGACCGACCAGACCGACCAGAACGACCAGACCGACCAGACCGACCAGACCGACCAGACCGACCAGACCGACCAGACCGACCAGACCGACCAGACCGACCAGACCGACCAGACCGACCAGACCGACCAGACCGACCAGACCGACCCGACCGACCAGACCGACCAGACCGACCAGACCGACCAGACCGACCAGACCGACCAGACCGACCAGACCGACCAGACCGACCAGACCGACCAGACCGACCAGACCGACCAGACCGACCGACCAGACCAGACCGACCAGACCGACCAGACCGACCAGACCGACCAGACCGACCAGACCGACCAGACCGACCAGACCGACCAGACCGACCAGACCGACCAGACCGACCAGACCGACCAGACCGACCAGACCGACCAGACCGACCAGACCGACCAGACCGACCAGACCGACCAGACCGACCAGACCGACCAGACCGACCAGACCGACCAGACCGACCAGACCGACCAGACCGACCAGACCGACCGGAACCAGACCGACCAGACCGACCAGACCGACCGACCGACCAGACCGACCAGACCGACCAGACCGACCAGACCGACCAGACCGACCAGACCGACCAGACCGACCAGACCGACCAGACCGACCAGACCGACCAGACCGACCAGACCGACCAGACCGACCAGACCGACCAGACCGACCAGACCGACCAGACCGACCAGACCGACCAGACCGACCAGACCGACCAGACCGACCAGACCGACCAGACCGACCAGACCGACCAGACCGACCAGACCGACCAGACCGACCAGACCGACCAGACCGACCAGACCGACCAGACCGACCAGACCAGACCGACCGACCAGACCGACCGACCGACCGACCGAAGACCGACCAGACCGACCAGACCGACCAGACCGACCAGACCGACCAGACCGACCAGACCGACCAGACCGACCAGACCGACCAGACCGACCAGACCGACCAGACCGACCAGACCGACCAGACCGACCAGACCGACCAGACCGACCAGACCGACCAGACCGACCGACCGACCAGACCGACCAGACCGACCAGACCGACCAGACCGACCAGACCGACCAGACCGACCAGACCGACCAGACCGACCAGACCGACCAGACCGACCAGACCGACCAGACCGACCAGACCGACCGACCAGACCGACCAGACCGACCAGACCGACCAGACCGACCAGACCGACCAGACCGACCAGACCGACCGACCGACCAGACCGACCAGACCGGCAGACCGACCGACCGACCAGACCGACCAGACCGACCAGACCGACCAGACCGACCAGACCGGACCAGACCGACCAGACCGACCAGACCGACCAGACCGACCGACCGACCAGACCGGCCAGACCGACCAGACCGACCAGACCGACCAGACCGACCAGACCGACCAGACCGACCAGACCGACCAGACCGACCAGACCGACCAGACCGACCAGACCGACCAGACCGACCAGACCGACCAGACCGACCAGACCGACCAGACCGACCGACCGACCAGACCGACCAGACCGACCAGACCGACCAGACCGACCAGACCGACCAGACCGACCAGACCGACCGACCGACCAGACCGACCAGACCGACCAGACCGACCAGACCGACCGACCGACCAGACCGACCAGACCGACCAGACCGACCAGACCGACCAGACCGACCGACCGACCAGACCGACCAGACCGACCGACCAGACCGACCGACCAGACCGACCGACCGACCGACCGACCGAGCCCGACCGACCAGACCGACCGGCCGACCAGACCGACCAGACCGACCAGACCGACCAGACCGACCGGCGACCGACCAGACCGACCAGACCGACCAGACCGACCAGACCGACCAGACCGACCAGACCGACCAGACCGACCAGACCGACCAGACCGACCCAGACCGACCAGACCGACCGACCGACCAGACCGACCAGACCGACCAGACCGACCAGACCGACCAGACCGACCAGACCGACCAGACCGACCAGACCAGACCGACCGACCAGGCCGACCAGACCGACCAGACCGACCCAGACCGACCAGACCGACCAGACCGACCAGACCGACCGGACCCGACCAGACCGACCAGACCGACCAGACCGACCAGACCAGACCGACCAGACCGACCAGACCGACCAGACCGACCAGACCGACCAGACCGACCGACCGACCAGACCGACCAGACCGACCAGACCGACCAGACCGACCAGACCGACCAGACCGACCAGACCGACCAGACCGACCAGACCGACCAGACCGACCAGACCGACCAGACCGACCAGACCGACCAGACCGACCGGACCAGACCGGACCGACCAGACCGACCAGACCGACCAGACCGACCGGCCAGACCGACCAGACCGACCAGACCGACCAGACCGACCAGACCGACCAGACCGACCAGACCGACCAGACCGACCGACCAGACCGACCGGACCGACCAGACCGACCGACCAGACCGACCAGACCGACCGGACCGACCGGACCGACCAGACCGACCGACCGGACCAGACCGGCCAACCGACCCGACCGACCCGACCAGACCGACCAGGCCGACCAGACCGACCGACCAGACCGACCGACCAGACCGAACCCACCGACCGACCAGACCGACCGACCGACCGACCGACCAGACCGACCAGACCGACCAGACCGACCGGACCGGCAGACCGAAGCCCGGCCAGACCGACGGACCGACCAGACCGACCAGGCCGACCGACCAGACCGACCGACCAGACCGACCAGACCGACCAGACCGACCAGACCCGACCAGACCGACCAGACCGACCAGACCGACCGGACCATAGACCGACCAGACCGACCAGACCGACCAGACCGAACCCGACCAGACCGACCCAGACCGACCAGACCGACCAGACCGACCCAGACCGACCAGACCGACCAGACCGACCGACCGACCAGACCGACCGACCAGACCGACACCGACCAGACCAGACCAGACCGGACCAGACCGACCAAACCGACCAGGCCGGCCAGACCGGCCAGACCGGCCAGGCCGAGCCGACCGGCCAGACCGACCAGACCGGCGACCAGACCGACCCAGACCGACCGACCAGACCGACCGGCCCGACCAGACCGGCCAGACCGACCGGCCAGACCGACCAGACCAGACCGACCGACCGGCCGACCGGAGCCGACCCGGAGCCGACCGAGCCCCGACCAGACCGACCCGGGCCGACCAGACCGACCGACCAGACCGACCGGCCAGACCGACCGACCAGACCGACCGACCAGACCGACCGACCAGACCGACCGGCCAGACCGACCGACCAGACCGACCGACCCGACCCGACCGACCAGACCGACCAGACCGACCAGACCGACCAGACCGACCAGACCGACCAGACCGACCAGACCGACCAGACCGACCAGACCGACCAGACCGACCAGACCGACCAGACCGACCAGACCGACCAGACCGACCAGACCGACCAGACCGACCAGACCGACCAGACCGACCAGACCGACCAGACCGACCAGACCGACCAGACCGACCAGACCAGACCGACCAGACCGACCGGACCGACCAGACCGACCAGACCGACCAGACCGACCAGACCGACCGACCAGACCGACCAGACCGACCAGACCGACCAGACCGACCAGACCGACCAGACCGACCAGACCGACCAGACCGACCAGACCGACCAGACCGACCAGACCGACCAGACCAGACCGACCAGACCGACCAGACCGACCAGACCGACCAGACCGACCAGACCGACCAGACCGACCAGACCGACCAGACCGACCAGACCGACCAGACCGACCAGACCGACCCAGACCGACCAGACCGACCAGACCGACCAGACCGACCAGACCGACCAGACCGACCGGGACCCGACCAGACCGACCAGACCGACCAGACCAGACCGACCAGACCGACCAGACCGACCAGACCGACCAGACCGACCAGACCGACCAGACCGACCAGACCGACCAGACCGACCAGACCGACCAGACCGACCAGACCGACCAGACCGACCAGACCGACCAGACCGACCAGACCGACCAGACCGACCAGACCGACCAGACCGACCGACCGACCAGACCGACCAGACCGACCAGACCGACCAGACCGACCAGACCGACCAGACCGACCAGACCGACCAGACCGACCAGACCGACCAGACCGACCAGACCGACCAGACCGACCAGACCGACCGAGACCGACCAGACCGACCAGACCGACCAGACCGACCAGACCGACCAGACCGACCAGACCGACCAGACCGACCAGACCGACCAGACCGACCAGACCGACCAGACCGACCAGACCGACCAGACCGACCAGACCGACCAGACCGACCAGACCGACCAGACCGACCAGACCGACCAGACCGACCAGACCGACCAGACCGACCGACCGACCAGACCGACCGACCGACCAGACCGACCAGACCGACCAGACCGACCGACCAGACCGACCAGACCGACCGACCAGACCGACCAGACCGACCAGACCGACCAGACCGACCAGACCGACCAGACCGACCAGACCGACCAGACCGACCAGACCGACCAGACCGACCAGACCGACCAGACCGACCAGACCGACCGGACCGACCAGACCGACCAGACCGACCGGACCGACCGACCAGACCGACCAGACCGACCAGACCGACCAGACCGACCAGACCGACCAGACCGACCAGACCGACCAGACCGACCAGACCGACCAGACCGACCAGACCGACCAGACCGACCAGACCGACCAGACCGACCAGACCGACCAGACCGACCAGACCGACCAGACCGACCAGACCGACCAGACCGACCAGACCGACCAGACCGACCAGACCGACCAGACCGACCAGACCGACCAGACCGACCAGACCGACCAGACCGACCAGACCGACCAGACCGACCAGACCGACCAGACCGACCAGACCGACCAGACCGACCAGACCGACCAGACCGACCAGACCGACCAGACCGACCGGACCGACCGGACCGACCCCAGACCGACCAGACCGACCGGACCGACCAGACCGACCAGACCGACCAGACCGACCAGACCGACCAGACCGACCAGACCGACCAGACCGACCAGACCCGACCGACCAGACCGACCAGACCGACCAGACCGACCGGACCCGAGACCGACCAGACCAGACCGACCCGACCAGACCCGGACCGACCAGACCGACCAGACCGACCCGACCAGACCGACCAGACCGACCAGACCGACCAGACCGACCAGACCGACCAGACCGACCAGACCGACCAGACCGACCAGACCGACCAGACCGACCAGACCGACCAGACCGACCAGACCGACCAGACCGACCCAGACCGACCAGACCGACCAGACCGACCGGACCGACCAGACCGACCGACCAGACCGACCGGACCGACCAGACCGACCAGACCGACCAGACCGACCGGACCCGAGACCCGGACCGACCGGACCGACCAGACCGACCAGACCGACCAGACCGACCAGACCGACCAGACCGACCAGACCGACCAGACCGACCAGACCGACCAGACCGACCAGACCGACCGACCAGACCGACCAGACCGACCAGACCGACCAGACCGACCAGACCGACCAGACCGACCAGACCGACCAGACCGACCGACCAGACCGACCGGACCGACCAGACCGACCGGACCGACCAGACCGACCAGACCGACCAGACCGACCAGACCGACCAGACCGACCAGACCGACCGGACCGACCAGACCGACCAGACCGACCAGACCGACCAGACCGACCGGACCGACCAGACCGACCGACCAGACCGACCGGGCCGACCAGACCGACCAGACCGACCAGACCGACCAGACCGACCAGACCGACCAGACCGACCAGACCGACCAGACCGACCAGACCGACCAGACCGACCAGACCGACCGACCGACCAGACCGACCAGACCGACCGGACCGACCAGACCGACCAGACCGACCAGACCGACCAGACCGACCAGACCGACCAGACCGACCAGACCGACCGACCAGACCGACCAGACCGACCAGACCGACCAGACCGACCAGACCGACCAGACCGACCAGACCGACCAGACCGACCAGACCGACCAGACCGACCAGACCGACCAGACCGACCAGACCGACCAGACCGACCAGACCGACCAGACCGACCAGACCGACCAGACCGACCAGACCGACCAGACCGACCAGACCGACCAGACCGACCAGACCGACCAGACCGACCAGACCGACCAGACCGACCAGACCGACCAGACCGACCAGACCGACCAGACCGACCAGACCGACCAGACCGACCAGACCGACCAGACCGACCAGACCGACCAGACCGACCAGACCGACCAGACCGACCAGACCGACCAGACCGACCAGACCGACCAGACCGACCAGACCGACCAGACCGACCAGACCGACCGACCAGACCGACCAGACCGACCAGACCGACCAGACCGACCCAGACCGACCAGACCGACCAGACCGACCAGACCGACCAGACCGACCAGACCGACCAGACCGACCAGACCGACCAGACCGACCAGACCGACCAGACCGACCAGACCGACCAGACCGACCAGACCGACCAGACCGACCAGACCGACCAGACCGACCAGACCGACCAGACCGACCAGACCGACCAGACCGACCAGACCGACCAGACCGACCAGACCGACCAGACCGACCAGACCGACCAGACCGACCAGACCGACCAGACCGACCAGACCGACCAGACCGACCAGACCGACCAGACCGACCAGACCGACCAGACCGACCAGACCGACCGGACCGACCGGACCGACCGGACCGACCAGACCGACCAGACCGACCAGACCGACCAGACCGACCAGACCGACCAGACCGACCAGACCGACCAGACCGACCAGACCGACCAGACCGACCCAGACCGACCAGACCGACCGACCGACCAGACCGACCAGACCGACCGGACCGACCGACCAGACCGACCGGACCGACCAGACCGACCGGACCGACCAGACCGACCAGACCGACCAGACCGACCAGACCGACCGGACCGACCGGACCGACCAGACCGACCAGACCGACCAGACCGACCAGACCGACCAGACCGACCAGACCGACCAGACCGACCAGACCGACCAGACCGACCGACCGGACCCGACCGGACCGACCAGACCGACCAGACCGACCAGACCGACCAGACCGACCAGACCGACCAGACCGACCAGACCGACCAGACCGACCAGACCGACCAGACCGACCGGACCGACCAGACCGACCAGACCGACCCCGACCCGACCGGAGACCGACCAGACCGACCAGACCGACCAGACCGACCAGACCGACCAGACCGACCAGACCGACCAGACCGACCAGACCGACCAGACCGACCAGACCGACCAGACCGACCAGACCGACCGGACCGACCAGACCGACCAGACCGACCAGACCGACCAGACCGACCAGACCGACCAGACCGACCAGACCGACCAGACCGACCAGACCGACCAGACCGACCAGACCGACCAGACCGACCAGACCGACCAGACCGACCGACCGACCAGACCGACCAGACCGACCGGACCGACCAGACCGACCGGACCGACCAGACCGACCGGACCGACCAGACCGACCAGACCGACCAGACCGACCAGACCGACCAGACCGACCAGACCGACCAGACCGACCAGACCGACCGGACCGACCAGACCGACCAGACCGACCAGACCGACCAGACCGACCAGACCGACCAGACCGACCAGACCGACCAGACCGACCAGACCGACCGGACCGACCAGACCGACCAGACCGACCAGACCGACCAGACCGACCAGACCGACCAGACCGACCAGACCGACCAGACCGACCGGACCGACCAGACCGACCAGACCGACCGGACCGACCAGACCGACCAGACCGACCAGACCGACCAGACCGACCAGACCGACCAGACCGACCAGACCGACCAGACCGACCAGACCGACCGGACCGACCGGACCGACCAGACCGACCAGACCGACCCAGACCGACCAGACCGACCCAGACCGACCAGACCGACCGGACCGACCAGACCGACCAGACCGACCGGACCGACCGGACCGACCAGACCGACCAGACCGACCAGACCGACCAGACCGACCAGACCAGACCGACCAGACCGACCAGACCGACCGGACCGACCAGACCGACCGGACCGACCAGACCGACCGACCAGACCGACCGGACCGACCGGACCGACCAGACCGACCAGACCGACCGGACCGACCGGACCGACCAGACCGACCAGACCGACCAGACCGACCGGACCGACCAGACCGACCAGACCGACCAGACCGACCAGACCGACCGGACCGACCAGACCGACCAGACCGACCAGACCGACCAGACCGACCGGACCGACCAGACCGACCAGACCCGACCAGACCGACCAGACCGACCAGACCGACCGGACCGACCAGACCGACCAGACCGACCGGACCGACCGGACCGACCAGACCGACCGGACCGACCAGACCGACCGGACCGACCAGACCGACCAGACCGACCGGACCGACCGGACCGACCGGACCGACCAGACCGACCAGACCGACCAGACCGACCAGACCGACCAGACCGACCAGACCGACCAGACCGACCAGACCGACCGGACCGACCAGACCGACCGGACCGACCAGACCGACCAGACCCGACCGACCAGACCGACCAGACCGACCGGACCGACCAGACCGACCGGACCGACCAGACCGA
>JAECXB010000145.1:25000-27792 GCA_018151435.1 Zaprionus africanus
CCGACCGACCAGACCGACCGGACCGACCAGACCGACCAGACCGACCAGACCGACCAGACCGACCAGACCGACCAGACCGACCAGACCGACCGACCGACCAGACCGACCAGACCGACCAGACCGACCAGAGCCGACCGACCGACCCGACCGACCAGACCGACCAGACCGACCAGACCGACCAGACCGACCAGACCGACCGACCAGACCAGACCGACCAGACCGACCAGACCAGACCGACCAGACCGACCAGACCGACCGACCAGACCGGACCGACCAGACCGACCAGACCCGACCGACCGACCAGACCGACCAGACCCAGACCGACCAGACCGACCAGACCGACCAGACCGACCGACCAGACCGACCAGACCGACCAGACCGACCAGACCGACCAGACCGACCGACCAGACCGACCGACCAGACCGACCAGACCCAGACCGACCGACCAGACCGACCAGACCGACCAGACCGACCAGACCGACCAGACCGACCGGACCGACCAGACCGACCAGACCGACCAGACCGACCAGACCGACCAGACCGACCGACCGACCGACCGACCAGACCGACCAGACCGACCAGACCGACCAGACCGACCAGACCGACCAGACCGACCAGACCCAGACCAGACCAGACCGACCAGACCGACCAGACCCAGACCGACCAGACCCAGACCCGACCAGACCGACCAGACCGACCGACCAGACCGACCGACCGACCCGACCGACCAGACCGACCAGACCGACCAGACCGACCGACCGACCAGACCGACCAGACCGACCGACCAGACCGACCAGACCGACCGACCGACCAGACCGACCAGACCGACCGACCGACCAGACCGACCAGACCGACCAGACCGACCAGACCGACCAGACCGGCCAGACCGACCGACCGACCAGACCGACCAGACCGACCAGACCGACCAGACCGACCGACCGACCAGACCGACCAGACCCGACCGACCAGACCGACCGACCGACCAGACCGAACGACCGACCAGACCGACCAGACCGACCAGACCGACCGACCGACCAGACCGACCAGACCGACCAGACCGACCAGACCGGCCAGACCGACCAGACCGACCAGACCGACCAGACCGACCAGACCGACCGACCGACCAGACCGACCAGACCGACCGACCGACCAGACCGACCAGACCGACCAGACCGACCAGACCGACCAGACCGACCAGACCGACCAGACCCGACCCGACCGACCAGACCGACCGACCGACCAGGCCGACCAGACCGACCAGACCGACCGACCGACCAGACCGAGCCGACCGACCGACCAGACCGACCAGACCGACCAGACCGACCAGACCGACCGACCGACCAGACCGACCAGACCGACCGACCGACCAGACCGACCAGACCGACCAGACCGACCAGACCGACCAGACCGACCAGACCGACCAGACCGACCAGACCGACCAGACCGACCGGACCGACCAGACCGACCAGACCGACCGACCGACCAGACCGACCAGACCGACCAGACCGACCAGACCGACCGACCGACCAGACCGACCAGACCGACCAGACCGACCAGACCGACCAGACCGACCAGACCGACCAGACCGACCCGACCGACCAGACCGACCAGACCGACCAGACCGACCAGACCGACCAGACCGACCGGGACCGACCAGACCGACCAGACCGACCAGACCGACCGACCGACCAGACCGACCAGACCGACCAGACCGACCAGACCGACCAGACCGACCAGACCGACCCGACCGACCAGACCGACCAGACCGACCAGACCGACCAGACCGACCAGACCGACCGACCAGACCGACCGACCGGACCGACCAGACCGACCAGACCGACCAGACCGACCAGACCGACCAGACCGACCAGACCGACCAGACCGACCGGACCGACCAGACCGACCAGACCGACCGGCCAGACCGGCCAGACCGACCGACCAGGACCAGACCGACCAGACCGACCAGACCGACCAGACCGACCAGACCGACCAGACCGACCAGACCGACCGACCGACCAGACCGACCAGACCGACCAGACCGACCAGACCAGACCGACCGACCAGACCGACCAGACCGACCAGACCGACCAGACCGACCAGACCGACCAGCCCGACCAGACCGACCAGACCGACCAGACCGACCAGACCGACCAGACCGACCAGACCGACCAGACCGACCAGACCGACCAGACCGACCAGACCGACCGACCGACCGACCGACCAGACCGACCAGACCGACCAGACCGACCAGACCGACCAGACCGACCAGACCGACCGACCAGACCGACCAGACCGACCCAGACCGACCGACCAGACCGACCAGACCGACCAGACCGACCGGACCGACCAGACCGACCAGACCGACCAGACCGACCAGACCGACCAGACCGACCAGACCGACCAGACCGACCAGACCGACCAGACCGACCAGACCGACCAGACCCGGACCGACCAGACCGACCAGACCGACCAGACCGACCGACCGACCAGACCGACCAGACCGACCAGACCGACCAGACCGACCAGACCGACCGACCGACCAGACCGACCGGACCGGACCAGACCGACCGACCGACCAGACCGACCAGACCGACCACGACCGACCAGACCGACCAGACCGACCAGACCGACCAGACCGACCGGCCAGACCGACCAGACCGACCACGACCGACCAAGCCGACCTGACCGACCCGACCGACCAGACCGACCAGACCGACCGGACCGACCGACCGACCAGACCGACCACCGACCGACCAGACCGACCGGTCCGACGGCCGACCGACCAGACCGAC
>JAECXB010001470.1:7500-18810 GCA_018151435.1 Zaprionus africanus
CTGTCTGTCTGTCTGTCTGTCTGTCTGTCTGTCTGTCTGTCTGTCTGTCTGTCTGTCTGTCTGTCTGTCTGTCTGTCTGTCTGTCTGTCTGTCTGTCTGTCTGTCTGTCTGTCTGTCTGTCTGTCTGTGTCTGTCTGTCTGTCTGTCTGTCTGTCTGTCTGTCTGTCTGTCTGTCTGTCTGTCTGTCTGTCTGTCTGTCTGTCTGTCTGTCCTGTCTGTCTGTCTGTCTGTGTCTGTCTGTCTGTCTGTCTGTCTGTCTGTCTGTCTGTCTGTCTGTCTGTCTGTCTGTCTGTCTGTCTGTCTGTCTGTCTGTCTGTCCGTCTGTCTGTCCGTCTGTCTGTCTGTCTGTCTGTCTGTCTGTCTGTCTGTCTGTCTGTCTGTCTGTCTGTCTGTCTGTCTGTCTGTCTGTCTGTCTGTCTGTCTGTCTGTCTGTCTGTCTGTCTGTCTGTCTGTCTGTCTGTCTGTCTGTCTGTCTGTCTGTCTGTCTGTCTGTCTGTCTGTCTGTCTGTCTGTCTGTCTGTCTGTCTGTCTGTCTGTCTGTCTGTCTGTCCGTCTGTCTGTCTGTCTGTCTGTCTGTCTGTCTGTCTGTCTGTCTGTCTGTCTGTCTGTCTGTCTGTCTGTCTGTCTGTCTGTCTGTCTGTCTGTCTGTCTGTCTGTCTGTCTGTCTGTCTGTCTGTCTGTCTGTCTGTCTGTCCGTCTGTCTGTCTGTCTGTCTGTCTGTCTGTCTGTCTGTCTGTCTGTCTGTCTGTCTGTCCGTCTGTCTGTCTGTCTGTCTGTCTGTCTGTCTGTCTGTCTGTCTGTCCGTCTGTCTGTCTGTCTGTCTGTCTGTCTGTCTGTCTGTCTGTCTGTCTGTCTGTCTGTCTGTCTGTCTGTCTGTCTGTCTGTCTGTCTGTCTGTCTGTCTGTCTGTCTGTCTGTCTGTCCGTCTGTCTGTCTGTCTGTCTGTCTGTCTGTCTGTCTGTCTGTCTGTCTGTCTGTCTGTCTGTCTGTCTGTCTGTCTGTCTGTCTGTCTGTCTGTCTGTCTGTCTGTCTGTCTGTCTGTCTGTCTGTCTGTCTGTCTGTCTGTCTGTCTGTCTGTCTGTCTGTCTGTCTGTCTGTCTGTCTGTCTGTCTGTCTGTCTGTGTCTGTCTGTCTGTCTGTCTGTCTGTCTGTCTGTCTGTCTGTCTGTCTGTCCGTCTGTCTGTCCGTCTGTCTGTCTGTCTGTCTGTCTGTCTGTCTGTCTGTCTGTCTGTCTGTCTGTCTGTCTGTCTGTCTGTCTGTCTGTCTGTCTGTCTGTCTGTCTGTCTGTCTGTCTGTCTGTCTGTCTGTCTGTCCGTCTGTCTGTCTGTCTGTCTGTCTGTCTGTCTGTCTGTCTGTCTGTCTGTCTGTCTGTCTGTCTGTCTGTCTGTCTGTCTGTCCGTCTGTCTGTCTGTCTGTCTGTCTGTCTGTCTGTCTGTCTGTCTGTCTGTCTGTCTGTCTGTCTGTCTGTCTGTCTGTCTGTCTGTCTGTCTGTCTGTCTGTCTGTCTGTCTGTCTGTCTGTCTGTCTGTCTGTCTGTCTGTCTGTCTGTCTGTCTGTCTGTCTGTCTGTCTGTCTGTCTGTCTGTCTGTCTGTCTGTCTGTCTGTCTGTCTGTCTGTCTGTCTGTCTGTCTGTCTGTCTGTCTGTCTGTCTGTCTGTCTGTCTGTCTGTCTGTCTGTCTGTCTGTCTGTCTGTCTGTCTGTCTGTCTGTCTGTCTGTCTGTCTGTCTGTCTGTCTGTCTGTCTGTCTGTCTGTCTGTCTGTCTGTCTGTCTGTCTGTCTGTCTGTCTGTCTGTCTGTCTGTCTGTCTGTCTGTCTGTCTGTCTGTCTGTCTGTCTGTCTGTCTGTCTGTCTGTCTGTCTGTCTGTCTGTCTGTCTGTCTGTCTGTCTGTCTGTCTGTCTGTCTGTCTGTCTGTCTGTCTGTCTGTCTGTCTGTCTGTCCGTCTGTCTGTCTGTCTGTCTGTCTGTCTGTCTGTCTGTCTGTCTGTCTGTCTGTCTGTCTGTCTGTCTGTCTGTCTGTCTGTCTGTCTGTCTGTCTGTCTGTCTGTCTGTCTGTCTGTCTGTCTGTCTGTCTGTCTGTCTGTCTGTCTGTCTGTCTGTCTGTCTGTCTGTCTGTCTGTCTGTCTGTCTGTCTGTCTGTCTGTCTGTCTGTCTGTCTGTCTGTCTGTCTGTCTGTCTGTCTGTCTGTCTGTCTGTCTGTCTGTCTGTCTGTCTGTCTGTCTGTCTGTCTGTCTGTCTGTCTGTCTGTCTGTCTGTCTGTCTGTCTGTCTGTCTGTCTGTCTGTCTGTCTGTCTGTCTGTCTGTCTGTGTCTGTCTGTCTGTCTGTCTGTCTGTCTGTCTGTCTGTCTGTCTGTCTGTCTGTCTGTCTGTCTGTCTGTCTGTCTGTCTGTCTGTCTGTCTGTCTGTCTGTCTGTCTGTCTGTCTGTCTGTCTGTCTGTCTGTCTGTCTGTCTGTCTGTCTGTCTGTCTGTCTGTCTGTCTGTCTGTCTGTCTGTCTGTCTGTCTGTCTGTCTGTCTGTCTGTCTGTCTGTCTGTCTGTCTGTCTGTCTGTCTGTCTGTCTGTCTGTCTGTCTGTCTGTCTGTCTGTCTGTCTGTCTGTCTGTCTGTCTGTCTGTCTGTCTGTCTGTCTGTCTGTCTGTCTGTCTGTCTGTCTGTCTGTCTGTCTGTCTGTCTGTCTGTCTGTCTGTCTGTCTGTCTGTCTGTCTGTCTGTCTGTCTGTCTGTCTGTCTGTCTGTCTGTCTGTCTGTCTGTCTGTCTGTCTGTCTGTCTGTCTGTCTCTGTCTGTCTGTCTGTCTGTCTGTCTGTCTGTCTGTCTGTCTGTCTGTCTGTCTGTCTGTCTGTCCGTCTGTCTGTCTGTCTGTCTGTCTGTCTGTCTGTCTGTCTGTCTGTCTGTCTGTCTGTCTGTCTGTCTGTCTGTCTGTCTGTCTGTCTGTCTGTCTGTCTGTCTGTCTGTCTGTCTGTCTGTCTGTCTGTCTGTCTGTCTGTCTGTCTGTCTGTCTGTCTGTCTGTCTGTCTGTCTGTCTGTCTGTCTGTCTGTCTGTCTGTCTGTCTGTCTGTCTGTCTGTCTGTCTGTCTGTCTGTCTGTCTGTCTGTCTGTCTGTCTGTCTGTCTGTCTGTCTGTCTGTCTGTCTGTCTGTCTGTCTGTCTGTCTGTCTGTCTGTCTGTCTGTCTGTCTGTCTGTCTGTCTGTCTGTCTGTCTGTCTGTCTGTCTGTCTGTCTGTCTGTCTGTCTGTCTGTCTGTCTGTCTGTCTGTCTGTCTGTCTGTCTGTCTGTCTGTCTGTCTGTCTGTCTGTCTGTCTGTCTGTCTGTCTGTCTGTCTGTCTGTCTGTCTGTCTGTCTGTCTGTCTGTCTGTCTGTCTGTCTGTCCTGTCTGTCTGTCTGTCTGTCTGTCTGTCTGTCTGTCTGTCTGTCTGTCTGTCTGTCTGTCTGTCTGTCTGTCTGTCTGTGCTGTCTGTCTGTCTGTCTGTCTGTCTGTCTGTCTGTCTGTCTGTCTGTCTGTCTGTCTGTCTGTCTGTCTGTCTGTCTGTCTGTCTGTCTGTCTGTCTGTCTGTCTGTCTGTCTGTCTGTCTGTCTGTCTGTCTGTCTGTCTGTCTGTCTGTCTGTCTGTCTGTCTGTCTGTCTGTCTGTCTGTCTGTCTGTCTGTCTGTCTGTCTGTCTGTCTGTCTGTCTGTCTGTCTGTCTGTCTGTCTGTCTGTCTGTCTGTCTGTCTGTCTGTCTGTCTGTCTGTCTGTCTGTCTGTCTGTCTGTCTGTCTGTCTGTCTGTCTGTCTGTCTGTCTGTCTGTCTGTCTGTCTGTCTGTCTGTCTGTCTGTCTGTCTGTCTGTCTGTCTGTCTGTCTGTCTGTCTGTCTGTCTGTCTGTCTGTCTGTCTGTCTGTCTGTCTGTCTGTCTGTCTGTCTGTCTGTCTGTCTGTCTGTCTGTCTGTCTGTCTGTCTGTCTGTCTGTCTGTCTGTCTGTCTGTCTGTCTGTCTGTCTGTCTGTCTGTCTGTCTGTCTGTCTGTCTGTCTGTCTGTCTGTCTGTCTGTCTGTCTGTCTGTCTGTCTGTCTGTCTGTCTGTCTGTCTGTCTGTCTGTCTGTCTGTCTGTCTGTCTGTCTGTCTGTCTGTCTGTCTGTCTGTCTGTCTGTCTGTCTGTCTGTCTGTGTCTGTCTGTCTGTCTGTCTGTCTGTCTGTCTGTCTGTCTGTCTGTCTGTCTGTCTGTGTCTGTCTGTCTGTCTGTCTGTCTGTCTGTCTGTCTGTCTGTCTGTCTGTCTGTCTGTCTGTCTGTCTGTCTGTCTGTCTGTCTGTCTGTCTGTCTGTCTGTCTGTCTGTCTGTCTGTCTGTCTGTCTGTCTGTCTGTCTGTCTGTCTGTCTGTCTGTCTGTCTGTCTGTCTGTCTGTCTGTCTGTCTGTCTGTCTGTCTGTCTGTCTGTCTGTCTGTCTGTCTGTCTGTCTGTCTGTCTGTCTGTCTGTCTGTCTGTCTGTCTGTCTGTCTGTCTGTCTGTCTGTCTGTCTGTCTGTCTGTCTGTCTGTCTGTCTGTCTGTCTGTCTGTCTGTCTGTCTGTCTGTCTGTCTGTCTGTCTGTCTGTCTGTCTGTCTGTCTGTCTGTCTGTCTGTCTGTCTGTCTGTCTGTCTGTCTGTCTGTCTGTCTGTCTGTCTGTCTGTCTGTCTGTCTGTCTGTCTGTCTGTCTGTCTGTCTGTCTGTCTGTCTGTCTGTCTGTCTGTCTGTCTGTCTGTCTGTCTGTCTGTCTGTCTGTCTGTCTGTCTGTCTGTCTGTCTGTCTGTCTGTCTGTCTGTCTGTCTGTCTGTCTGTCTGTCTGTCTGTCTGTCTGTCTGTCTGTCCTGTCTGTCTGTCTGTCTGTCTGTCTGTCTGTCTGTCTGTCTGTCTGTCTGTCTGTCTGTCTGTCTGTCTGTCTGTCTGTCTGTCTGTCTGTCTGTCTGTCTGTCTGTCTGTCTGTCTGTCTGTCTGTCTGTCTGTCTGTCTGTCTGTCTGTCTGTCTGTCTGTCTGTCTGTCTGTCTGTCTGTCTGTCTGTCTGTCTGTCTGTCTGTCTGTCTGTCTGTCTGTCTGTCTGTCTGTCTGTCTGTCTGTCTGTCTGTCTGTCTGTCTGTCTGTCTGTCTGTCTGTCTGTCTGTCTGTCTGTCTGTCTGTCTGTCTGTCTGTCTGTCTGTCTGTCTGTCTGTCTGTCTGTCTGTCTGTCTGTCTGTCTGTCTGTCTGTCTGTCTGTCTGTCTGTCTGTCTGTCTGTCTGTCTGTCTGTCTGTCTGTCTGTCTGTCTGTCTGTCTGTCTGTCTGTCTGTCTGTCTGTCTGTCTGTCTGTCTGTCTGTCTGTCTGTCTGTCTGTCTGTCTGTCTGTCTGTCTGTCTGTCTGTCTGTCTGTCTGTCTGTCTGTCTGTCTGTCTGTCTGTCTGTCTGTCTCTGTCTGTCTGTCTGTCTGTCTGTCTGTCTGTCTGTCTGTCTGTCTGTCTGTCTGTCTTGTCTGTCTGTCTGTCTGTCTGTCTGTCTGTCTGTCTGTCTGTCTGTCTGTCTGTCTGTCTGTCTGTCTGTCTGTCTGTCTGTCTGTCTGTCTGTCTGTCTGTCTGTCTGTCTGTCTGTCTGTCTGTCTGTCTGTCTGTCTGTCTGTCTGTCTGTCTGTCTGTCTGTCTGTCTGTCTGTCTGTCTGTCTGTGTCTGTCTGTCTGTCTTGTCTGTCTTGTCTGTCTTGTCTGTCTGTCTGTCTGTCTGTCTGTCTGTCTTGTCTGTCTTGTCTGTCTGTCTGTCTGTCTGTCTTGTCTGTCTTGTCTGTCTTGTCTGTCTGTCTGTCTGTCTGTCTGTCTGTCTGTCTGTCTGTCTGTCTGTCTGTCTGTCTGTCTGTCTGTCTGTCTGTCTGTCTGTCTGTCTGTCTGTCTGTCTGTCTGTCTTGTCTGTCTTGTCTGTCTTGTCTGTCTGTCTGTCTGTCTGTCTGTCTGTCTGTCTGTCTGTCTGTCTGTCTGTCTGTCTGTCTGTCTGTCTGTCTGTCTGTCTGTCTGTCTGTCTGTCTTGTCTGTCTTGTCTGTCTTGTCTGTCTTGTCTGTCTTGTCTGTCTTGTCTGTCTTGTCTGTCTTGTCTGTCTTGTCTGTCTGTCTGTCTTGTCTGTCTGTCTGTCTGTCTGTCTTGTCTGTCTGTCTGTCTTGTCTGTCTTGTCTGTCTTGTCTGTCTTGTCTGTCTTGTCTGTCTTGTCTGTCTTGTCTGTCTTGTCTGTCTTGTCTGTCTTGTCTGTCTTGTCTGTCTTGTCTGTCTTGTCTGTCTTGTCTGTCTTGTCTGTCTTGTCTGTCTTGTCTGTCTTGTCTGTCTTGTCTGTCTGTCTGTCTGTCTGTCTTGTCTGTCTTGTCTGTCTCTGTCTGTCTTGTCTGTCTTGTCTGTCTTGTCTGTCTTGTCTGTCTTGTCTGTCTTGTCTGTCTTGTCTGTCTTGTCTGTCTTGTCTGTCTTGTCTGTCTCTGTCTGTCTTGTCTGTCTTGTCTGTCTTGTCTGTCTTGTCTGTCTTGTCTGTCTTGTCTGTCTTGTCTGTCTTGTCTGTCTTGTCTGTCTTGTCTGTCTTGTCTGTCTTGTCTGTCTTGTCTGTCTTGTCTGTCTTGTCTGTCTTGTCTGTCTTGTCTGTCTTGTCTGTCTTGTCTGTCTTGTCTGTCTTGTCTGTCTTGTCTGTCTTGTCTGTCTTGTCTGTCTTGTCTGTCTTGTCTGTCTTGTCTGTCTTGTCTGTCTTGTCTGTCTTGTCTGTCTTGTCTGTCTTGTCTGTCTTCTGTCTGTCTTGTCTGTCTTGTCTGTCTTGTCTGTCTTGTCTGTCTTGTCTGTCTTGTCTGTCTTGTCTGTCTTGTCTGTCTTGTCTGTCTTGTCTGTCTTGTCTGTCTTGTCTGTCTTGTCTGTCTTGTCTGTCTTGTCTGTCTTGTCTGTCTTGTCTGTCTTGTCTGTCTTGTCTGTCTTGTCTGTCTTGTCTGTCTTGTCTGTCTTGTCTGTCTTGTCTGTCTTGTCTGTCTTGTCTGTCTTGTCTGTCTTGTCTGTCTCTGTCTGTCTTGTCTGTCTTGTCTGTCTTGTCTGTCTTGTCTGTCTTGTCTGTCTTGTCTGTCTTGTCTGTCTTGTCTGTCTTGTCTGTCTTGTCTGTCTTGTCTGTCTTGTCTGTCTTGTCTGTCTTGTCTGTCTTGTCTGTCTTGTCTGTCTTGTCTGTCTTGTCTGTCTTGTCTTGTCTGTCTTGTCTGTCTTGTCTGTCTTGTCTGTCTTGTCTGTCTTGTCTGTCTTGTCTGTCTTGTCTGTCTTGTCTGTCTTGTCTGTCTTGTCTGTCTTGTCTGTCTTGTCTGTCTTGTCTGTCTTGTCTGTCTTGTCTGTCTTGTCTGTCTTGTCTGTCTTGTCTGTCTTGTCTGTCTTGTCTGTCTTGTCTGTCTTGTCTGTCTTGTCTGTCTTGTCTTGTCTTGTCTGTCTTGTCTGTCTTGTCTGTCTTGTCTGTCTTGTCTGTCTTTGTCTGTCTTGTCTGTCTTGTCTGTCTTGTCTGTCTTGTCTGTCTTGTCTGTCTTGTCTGTCTTGTCTGTCTTGTCTGTCTTGTCTGTCTTGTCTGTCTTGTCTGTCTTGTCTGTCTTGTCTGTCTTGTCTGTCTTGTCTGTCTTGTCTGTCTTGTCTGTCTTGTCTGTCTTGTCTGTCTTGTCTGTCTTGTCTGTCTTGTCTGTCTTGTCTGTCTTGTCTGTCTTGTCTGTCTTGTCTGTCTTGTCTGTCTTGTCTGTCTTGTCTGTCTTGTCTGTCTTGTCTGTCTTGTCTGTCTTGTCTGTCTTGTCTGTCTTGTCTGTCTTGTCTGTCTTGTCTGTCTTGTCTGTCTTGTCTGTCTTGTCTGTCTTGTCTGTCTTGTCTGTCTTGTCTGTCTTGTCTGTCTTGTCTGTCTTGTCTGTCTTGTCTGTCTTGTCTGTCTTGTCTGTCTTGTCTGTCTTGTCTGTCTTGTCTGTCTTGTCTGTCTTGTCTGTCTTGTCTGTCTTGTCTGTCTTGTCTGTCTTGTCTGTCTTGTCTGTCTTGTCTGTCTTGTCTGTCTTGTCTGTCTTGTCTGTCTTGTCTGTCTTGTCTGTCTTGTCTGTCTTGTCTGTCTTGTCTGTCTTGTCTGTCTTGTCTGTCTTGTCTGTCTTGTCTGTCTTGTCTGTCTTGTCTGTCTTGTCTGTCTTGTCTGTCTTGTCTGTCTTGTCTGTCTTGTCTGTCTTGTCTGTCTTGTCTGTCTTGTCTGTCTTGTCTGTCTTGTCTGTCTTGCTGTCTGTCTTGTCTGTCTTGTCTGTCTTGTCTTGTCTGTCTTGTCTGTCTTGTCTGTCTTGTCTGTCTTGTCTGTCTTGTCTGTCTTGTCTGTCTTGTCTGTCTTGTCTGTCTTGTTTGTCTTGTCTGTCTTGTCTGTCTTGTCTGTCTTGTCTGTCTTGTCTGTCTTGTCTGTCTTGTCTGTCTTGTCTGTCTTGTCTGTCTTGTCTGTCTTGTCTGTCTTGTCTGTCTTGTCTGTCTTGTCTGTCTTGTCTGTCTTGTCTGTCTTGTCTGTCTTGTCTGTCTTGTCTGTCTTGTCTGTCTTGTCTGTCTTGTCTGTCTTGTCTGTCTTGTCTGTCTTGTCTGTCTTGTCTGTCTTGTCTGTCTTGTCTGTCTTGTCTTTCTTGTCTGTCTTGTCTGTCTTGTCTGTCTTGTCTGTCTTGTCTGTCTTGTCTGTCTTGTCTGTCTTGTCTGTCTTGTCTGTCTTGTCTGTCTTGTCTGTCTTGTCTGTCTTGTCTGTCTTGTCTGTCTTGTCTGTCTTGTCTGTCTTGTCTGTCTTGTCTGTCTTGTCTGTCTTGTCTGTCTTGTCTGTCTTGTCTGTCTTGTCTGTCTTGTCTGTCTTGTCTGTCTTGTCTGTCTTGTCTGTCTTGTCTGTCTTGTCTGTCTTGTCTTGTCTTGTCTTGTCTTGTCTTGTCTTGTCTTGTCTTGTCTTGTCTTGTCTTGTCTTGTCTTGTCTTGTCTTGTCTTGTCTTGTCTTGTCTTGTCTTGTCTGTCTTGTCTGTCTTGTCTGTCTTGTCTGTCTTGTCTGTCTTGTCTGTCTTGTCTGTCTTGTCTGTCTTGTCTGTCTTGTCTGTCTTGTCTGTCTTGTCTGTCTTGTCTGTCTTGTCTGTCTTGTCTGTCTTGTCTGTCTTGTCTGTCTTGTCTGTCTTGTCTGTCTTGTCTGTCTTGTCTGTCTTGTCTGTCTTGTCTGTCTTGTCTGTCTTGTCTGTCTTGTCTGTCTTGTCTGTCTTGTCTGTCTTGTCTGTCTTGTCTGTCTTGTCTGTCTTGTCTGTCTTGTCTGTCTTGTCTGTCTTGTCTGTCTTGTCTGTCTTGTCTGTCTTGTCTGTCTTGTCTGTCTTGTCTGTCTTGTCTGTCTTGTCTGTCTTGTCTGTCTTGTCTGTCTTGTCTGTCTTGTCTGTCTTGTCTGTCTTGTCTGTCTTGTCTGTCTTGTCTTGTCTTGTCTTGTCTTGTCTTGTCTTGTCTGTCTTGTCTGTCTTGTCTTGTCTTGTCTGTCTTGTCTGTCTTGTCTGTCTTGTCTGTCTTGTCTGTCTTGTCTGTCTTGTCTGTCTTGTCTGTCTTGTCTGTCTTGTCTGTCTTGTCTGTCTTGTCTGTCTTGTCTGTCTTGTCTGTCTTGTCTGTCTTGTCTGTCTTGTCTGTCTTGTCTGTCTTGTCTGTCTTGTCTGTCTTGTCTGTCTTGTCTGTCTTGTCTGTCTTGTCTGTCTTGTCTGTCTTGTCTGTCTTGTCTGTCTTGTCTGTCTTGTCTGTCTTGTCTGTCTTGTCTGTCTTGTCTGTCTTGTCTGTCTTGTCTGTCTTGTTGTCTGTCTTGTCTGTCTTGTCTGTCTTGTCTGTCTTGTCTGTCTTGTCTGTCTTGTCTGTCTTGTCTGTCTTGTCTGTCTTGTCTGTCTTGTCTGTCTTGTCTGTCTTGTCTGTCTTGTCTGTCTTGTCTGTCTTGTCTGTCTTGTCTGTCTTGTCTGTCTTGTCTGTCTTGTCTGTCTTGTCTGTCTTGTCTGTCTTGTCTGTCTTGTCTGTCTTGTCTGTCTTGTCTGTCTTGTCTGTCTTGTCTGTCTTGTTGTCTGTCTTGTCTGTCTTGTCTGTCTTGTCTGTCTTGTCTGTCTTGTCTGTCTTGTCTGTCTTGTCTGTCTTGTCTGTCTTGTCTGTCTTGTCTGTCTTGTCTGTCTTGTCTGTCTTGTCTGTCTTGTCTGTCTTGTCTGTCTTGTCTGTCTTGTCTGTCTTGTCTGTCTTGTCTGTCTTGTCTGTCTTGTCTGTCTTGTCTGTCTTGTCTGTCTTGTCTGTCTTGTCTGTCTTGTCTGTCTTGTCTGTCTTGTCTGTCTTGTCTGTCTTGTCTGTCTTGTCTGTCTTGTCTGTCTTGTCTGTCTTGTCTGTCTTGTCTGTCTTGTCTGTCTTGTCTGTCTTGTCTGTCTTGTCTGTCTTGTCTGTCTTGTCTGTCTTGTCTGTCTTGTCTGTCTTGTCTGTCTTGTCTGTCTTGTCTGTCTTGTCTGTCTTGTCTGTCTTGTCTGTCTTGTCTGTCTTGTCTGTCTTGTCTGTCTTGTCTGTCTTGTCTGTCTTGTCTGTCTTGTCTGTCTTGTCTGTCTTGTCTGTCTTGTCTGTCTTGTCTGTCTTGTCTGTCTTGTCTGTCTTGTCTGTCTTGTCTGTCTTGTCTGTCTTGTCTGTCTTGTCTGTCTTGTCTGTCTTGTCTGTCTTGTCTGTCTTGTCTGTCTTGTCTGTCTTGTCTGTCTTGTCTGTCTTGTCTGTCTTGTCTGTCTTGTCTGTCTTGTCTGTCTTGTCTGTCTTGTCTGTCTTGTCTGTCTTGTCTGTCTTGTCTGTCTTGTCTGTCTTGTCTGTCTTGTCTGTCTTGTCTGTCTTGTCTGTCTTGTCTGTCTTGTCTGTCTTGTCTGTCTTGTCTGTCTTGTCTGTCTTGTCTGTCTTGTCTGTCTTGTCTGTCTTGTCTGTCTTGTCTGTCTTGTCTGTCTTGTCTGTCTTGTCTGTCTTGTCTGTCTTGTCTTGTCTGTCTTGTCTGTCTTGTCTGTCTTGTCTGTCTTGTCTGTCTTGTCTGTCTTGTCTGTCTTGTCTGTCTTGTCTGTCTTGTCTGTCTTGTCTGTCTTGTCTGTCTTGTCTGTCTTGTCTGTCTTGTCTGTCTTGTCTGTCTTGTCTGTCTTGTCTGTCTTGTCTGTCTTGTCTTGTCTGTCTTGTCTGTCTTGTCTGTCTTGTCTGTCTTGTCTGTCTTGTCTGTCTTGTCTGTCTTGTCTGTCTTGTCTGTCTTGTCTGTCTTGTCTGTCTTGTCTTGTCTGTCTTGTCTGTCTTGTCTGTCTTGTCTGTCTTGTCTGTCTTGTCTGTCTTGTCTGTCTTGTCTGTCTTGTTGTCTTGTCTGTCTTGTC
>JAECXB010000147.1:0-70804 GCA_018151435.1 Zaprionus africanus
ACATTTGTAATAATTTTAATCATACTTGTATTTTGTATGTCAAAGCTTCTTAAGTACCTTTTCCCCAATTTATTTTTGAACATCTTTAACTTCATAAAAGCTAAATATTCTTTATTTACTAAACGTAACACAAAAATCAGTAGTTGACCCTGACACTTTAAAATCATTAAGCGAGAAAATCGACCAATTATCAGAAACTCTTTAGAATCGGGGACGATTCATTTTAAGAAAGGGGGGAGTTATCACCCTGAGCTACTTAGCGTTCCTTATGTAAATTATAAACAACTTTTCATAGCCCTTCCGGACTCTTGACAATTCATTCTCAACGCCTCATATTTCGCTATTGTAAACAGTTCCCATTGAGTCTTGATTCTCAACTCTTCATATTTCGCTATTGTAAACAATTCCCATTGAGTCTTGATTAACTCTTCTTTGAATAAATAAACCACCCACGCAGCCTGAAAACCTAGTGTGCAAAACACTTTTTGTAAACAAATCTTCCTTCGTCCAAAGTCCAAATTGCATCACGAGCTTTAAGCTTTAGCTCGATCAGCAGAAGCTTTGACATTTTCAAAGGCCACTTCGGCCTCAGAACAATATTGTAATTTTAGTCTTAATTTTGTAACCACAAATAAAAATATATTTTTTTCGAAGTCCTACAAACGGTTCGATTAATTTGCATGCACATGCTGGCATTTGAATGTATGCGTTGCTAGTGAAGTTTGACAACAGGCAAATGCTTCGGCCGGCGCCCTGGCATCCTGAAGTCAATTTTGTGTTTCGGCGTCTAGAGCAAAGAGACTAAGAACAGTGGGCAAAGGTGGTTATCTTGCGGAGAAAATCTAAGTCTTTCGAAAACACATGGCATGATACATGAGAATAATTTTTTTTAGTAAATGCATATTTGTGTATTCACAACATTTTGTTTTGATTCGCAGATTTTGTGAATATTATTAGACACATGAACCAAAAAATAAAGTAGTCACGTAACTTTTTTTCGATATTCTAAAATTGCATTACAAAATATAATATAATTATATATAATAATATAGTATTAATTCAAACTATATTATACATACACAAGCAATTGGACATTGAATTCATTTGTGTAGAGCTACACTTTTCCGGCTTTCTCTTATTCATAACCTGCTCTTGTATTCCGCCGTCATCGGAATCATCAGTCTACTCGCAACACTTGTCTGCGATTACGACTGTTTTTAACCTGTTATCAGACAGGGATCACTTCATAGTCCTTGGCGACTTTAATATTCCCGAATGTAATTAGACATTTGGTGTTGAGGGATATTTCCTTTTGCCTTCCAGGCAACATGACCTACTTGTCGCAGGTCAATCATGTCAAAAACTCCTTGAATAGATCACTCGATCTATGCTTCGTCTCTGATCCTGCCAAGGTGATTTTAAACAGGGCGCAACCACTTACCTTACCAGAAGACCCTTATCATCCCACCTTCGAAGTCAATTTCGACTTGGGTATTAGTATTTAAACGGATAAAATGAATGAAAGGCCGTGTAGTCGTGTGCGCTGCTTTAAAAAAGCAGACTTTATAAAGTAAAATTACTTAATTTCATATTGCGATTGGTCTGATTTGTATTTATCAACTGACATGTCAGTTGCCTAAATATATTTTGTAACACCCTAAACTCTGCCTTTGATGTCTGTGTTCCGCTCTTTTATCCGACATGCTCGAGTAAGCCCCCTTGGTTTACTAAAGAGCTGTCTCGCTTAAAAAACTAAAAGAGCAGCTTATTCAAGAAGTATAAGCAGAATAACTCTCCGATAGTTTTTTCCTGCTACCTAACAGCTCGGGCAAATTTTACCGTGCATAACGCGAAATGTTATAAAAACTATTTGTCGCGATGCAGGATTCAGTTTTTTCAAAATCCTAAACAATTCTATAGTTTTGTTAACATGAAGCGTAGGTCAGCGATGTTTCCTTCTAAACTTATGTTTGATAATGCTGAGGCGGACACAGATCAGGCTATTGCCGATATGTTTGCCAAGTTTTTTCAAACAACTTACTCATCTGCTACACCAAAGTTTCACTCTTATCCATATAGTGTTCCCAGTTCGAATGGCATCTTCACTCCGTTACTGAACAAAAGTTCACTATTCAAGGATCTTTGCTCAGTTAAACCAGTCTTCTCTCCTGGTCCTGACGGTATCCCCGCGTGTATACTTCGGTACTGTGCTAGCTCACTTTGCAAGCCATTGCTCAAAATATTTTCGCTGTCCTTAGAAACTTCCTCCTTTCCATCCATCTGGAAGGAATCATTTATTATTCCTTTACTTAAAAAGGGCTGCAAGTCTGATGCAAACAATTATAGAGGTATCTCTAAATTATCGGCTATACCTAAATTCTTCGAGAATGTTATAACTCCTCACTTGCAACATTTTAGCAGATGCGTTATATCTCCTTTTCAACACGGATTCGTCAAACGTCGTTCTACTACGACAAATTTGTTTGAGCTGACATCCCTTATTATTAAAGGTTTTCAGAAAAATCTTCAAACTGACGTCATTTATACTGATTTCAGTAAGGCATTTGACTCAGTCAACCATTCACTTCTTGCACATAAACTACACCTAATCGGTTTCTCGCCAAAACTTCTTAATTGGATTGTAAGCTATTTGGGTGACAGAACCCAACGAGTTCTCTTCAAAAATAATCTTTCTTACCCCGTTCATGCCACATCCGGTGTTCCTCAGGGGAGCCAGTTAGGCCCCCTTCTTTTTACGCTATTCATCAATGACCTTCCATTGGTCATACTTAACTCGCGTACTCTCATGTATGCGGATGATGACAAGCTCTGTTTTCAATTTGGAGATGAACCCTGTCATTCTCGCCTTCAATCCGATCTAGATAGTTTCTACTCTTGGTGTCGTGCAAATTTGCTTAATCTGAACAGCTCCAAATGGAAGCTGATGACAGTCTCACGAGCCTGTCCAAGGCACGTATCTTACTATCTTTGTGGTTGTGCCTTGGAAAGAATTTCTCTGGCTGATTATCTTGGTGTCCGTTTGGACTATAAACTAGTGAACATATATCATCAATAGTTAATAAAGCTATGGGCGTGCTCGGCTTTATTAAGAGATGGTCTAAAGAGTTTGATGACCCCTATCTCACAAAGACTCTGTTCACTTCACTTGTTTGCCCAATTCTTGAGTACGGATCATGTGTTTGGAGTCCACAGTACACAGTTCACAGGGACCGCATTGAATCCGTACAGAAAAACTTTTTAATTTTTGCCTTGCGAGGCCTTAACTGGGAAGAAAACTCAAGACTGCCATCCAATCCTAGTAGGCTTCTGTTACTTAATCTGCCTTCTTTAGCCAATCGTAGAACCATGCTTGGTGTGGTGTTTATTAATAACCTTATTCAAGAGGACATAGACAGTGACGACCTGCTTAGCCGGTTAAACTTTTCTGTCCCTAGTAGAATCACCCGTAATTTCCTGCCACTAACACTTCCCAATTGTAGGGCATTGTATTCGGACTATAATAAATTATATCCTATCATCTCTACTAGCAACTATAATTGTTTGTCTATCTTAAAATTCCAAATCCTAGCTTTTTGCCCCAGTTCGAATCTAAAAATTTAAAATTAAATTCTTTTCTTTTAAAGCTCTTTTTAATTACTTATTATTCTACAAATTATATTAATTGTTTTACTTTAAACAGTCGACTGACCGTAGTTGACTTTAAATTAAATTAAATTAAATTAAAAAATATATCCACACCAAAAGCGGAACCTACAAACTCCTCGGAATAGCCTCGAGGAACCTTTTTTGCATTGAGGCTTTCATCAGACGATAATTAGCTGTTCGATATACGATTTGAACGCACTGTTCCCAAACAAGTCCAAGTCATTGATTTAAACTTGGGCGAATCATTTTTTATATCATTTGGTTGTCCAACAAAACCATCACTGGTGGGAACAAAGGTACGCTTTCCGTCAATTTTACGCTTATTTGAAGACACACGACGACGCTTACTCGAACCAGGCACATCGGTTGCTACTGAAGTTTCCAGATCTGTATCAAAATAATCTAATGCTGTCACATTAATTGCGTTAACAAGCGTCTCTGTTGAGTTAAGACATTCGTCGATAAAAGAGTTGCAAAGACCGGTGAAATTAGCCTCTTCAATTTCGTCTTCAGAGTCCAGTTCATCTCCAGTTTCATTAAAGTCATCATCATCCAGCTCGTCCATTATATTTTGAATTTCATTGTAAGACAGCTTTGAAAAATTTATGATCTTTCGACCCGACATGACTAAATAAAGAAGCGATAACGAAGGCAATGGTTAACAATAAATTTACAGCTTAATGCCCAACCCCTCCAAAAGGCGGGATTTGTTCCAAGTCGATTTTTCTTAACTTATTTGTTTATTTTATTATTTGATTTTTAAACTAACCGATTGATAATAATGCGTTCTACTCACCAATATTTTTTTTTTTCTTGTACGACACATAATAAACTTTTTGTTCAATCTTCAAAATCACTGTTTTTGCAAAATGAATTATATAAGACCGTGAAGTGTTTCAGTAAAAAAACGATCAGCGATGTACACATACATGCAAAATGAAATGTCCTAAAATATATGTGATATCCCTTTTTTGAATAAAATTAACTACGCAGTTTTTGTACGCAGTTCTATTGCAACCCGCCAAAACGCGGGGTTGGGCGTTGGAGGGTTAATAATACTTGAATTCAAAATAAAAAATCATAAAAAATTATTTACGAAGTACCATAGGTCAATAGCGTTTGAAGAATTTAAGTATTCTGTCCATTGAACATGAAAAAGCAAAATAGTTTGAGAAATAACTTAGAAAGAATTAGTCAGAAGTTTGCTGATTTAAAAGTAAGGCGTGTAGCATTCGTTTAACAACGTGTATCATTTAGAATACAGGTATATGAGTATAAAAAAAAAAGGTTTTACATGATCAACACTTAACCTTTTTTTTTCAACATCCTTTCGAAATTTGAAGGAATGCATATTTTAGAAAAAATTGTAATGCTAAAAATAATTTTTTTTAAGGGCCCCTTAGTAAGAATCCGACTGGGGTCCCTATTACTATTGTTCCGCCACTGTGCAAAATTGACAAAATTTCCCCTTTTTTCTCTTCGCTCAGCATACTTTCACTAATTTGGCCGAATATCCAGTCAGCAAGGGCGGAATAGTTGCGACCGTTGTCGATCCAAGCATCCAGCAGAGTCGCATGGCAGAATTCAAGCCCATCTACATTTTCGATGTTGGGCCAAAGTCGCAAAAAGTCGCAAGCTAAATTATAAAATACTTTTAATATACATTCTCTAGTTTATTTTGACATACATTACATGACGCGCACCCGCGCGCAAAGTTAGTTCTACTCCACGGAACACAAGCAATTTTGTTTGATTTCATCTATTTTTGGACAGTACACAATAATACACATAAATAGCAAACTACTAATTTAAACACAAAATGTTTTTACTTTATTAATTCTACATACCTTGGTTATCAAAATCCATATTTTAAAATGTTTTTTTGTTAAAGTTTGTAAAATTGCCAATCCTACAAAGTTTGCAAAACTTTCCCGCCAAATTTTATCACAGAAGTCAGCTGACTAATCACCTGACTTTGAAAGTCGATTAAAAAGACAAGGCTGCATTTTTAGCAAAAATATTTATTGATTCTATTTATATAAATAATCTATTTTAAATATATTAAGTTAAAATTAAGATTTGAGACGACAAATGTTTCGACTTTATGCCACTTTTTTTTGGAATTTAGCCCAATGTGCTGTGTGGGGAAGAAAGGCCCGTGAATTCAAACACATACCCATGCATACTTGCTTGACCAATGAAATGCTGCATGCATATACACGTATTCATATCCGTTTGCATATGAAGGCTTACGTAACGTTATTTCTATTAAGGAGTAGTATCATACAATGATTTACTTATTACGTTAAAACAAAGGTTTCCCACTGTCGCGTGCCGCTCGACTGTTGTCCTCGTTAATAATGTTTTCCCATCAAGCCAACCTTTGATATAATACGGCAAAAAACATTTTTTCAGTTTCATATTGAACTTTTAACTGATAGGAATAATTTTACGAAAACACATCTCTCATTTATCCGACATAGGTTCTGTCAATTCATCACTAACCTCCAATCATAATTGTTGGCAAAAGAACAACAATTTTTTTGCAAAAGAACAAAATAACAAAACTTTATCCACGATCTTGAAATTCTACATTGTACGGCTGAGAATTTTAATATTTCAGTTTACTTTCGAAAAATTATTTTTCTTTTATCTGACATGATTTTATAAATTCGTTCCTTCAACCTAAATACGATTACCATTATCCGAAATTTAACATACACAAAGTAGTATTTTGCGTACATTTTTTTGTATGTAGCATTGAAGTAGATTTGACCAATATACAACGGGGCGTGACAACATTTTTAAACTTCATGTAGCTGCTTGCAATACATACGAGGACTGTTACATTTGGTGGGTCTTCCTTTTAAGTCTCTGAGATAGAGGCGCTTATACGCTTACATACGATCGTACAGACAGCCGGGAGGATAGGCAGACAAACATGGCTCAAGTTCCTAGTTTGGCTGTTGATGCTGATTCAGAATATATAAATTATTCTTTTGCTTTTATAATTTAAAAACGCGAGTTTAATTATTATTGTTTATTTTCGCAAGGCACGAAGTGCTCTTGCCTAAAACCAAATTAAAACTAAAAGTACCAAATTGAAACTTAAGCTACCCTAAGGCCACCAGTCTCCCTCCATCTTTCTGCTGCGTCAGCGCCTCGTGCGGACGAATTCCGCTCTCAGTGCACGCTATGCAACAGAGTCGCCGACCGTCAGGCCGTAGCTCTCTCTGCAAGGTGCACTGTCAGCGTCTTCGTGGCTGTTGGCGGCACCCAGCCTGGTGACAGCCAGCAGCCGGGTCGGGTGGCTTAACTACTCCCCTCCTCAAGAGTGGCCGTCCTCGGTCCGCCGAGATTGTCCATCAGCTGGTTCACTTGGAAGTCGTTCCTCTTCTTTTGAAGGTGGTGCTTCAATACAATGAGTCCGCAAACAATAGTGCAGACACTCAATCCCAGGCCGAAGGCAATGATGGGGCTGAAATCATTCCGAGCATTGTCCCGTACTTCGTTTATTGTCCTCAAGTTATTGACGCTTAATTGGTGAAGAAAGGGCAAGCTCAGGATGTTGTCGTATCCGGTAATGTTGAGTTGGGGTACGGAAGCTACCCCCGGGAGTCTGCGCCGAGCGTTGTTGCGATTGCGGAAGGATGTGTCATTTACCATAGCGAAGTTGTCGAATGTCACCAGTTGCGTTCCTGAGACATTCACCGCCAGATTGTCGTCACACCTCACCGTTGCGGGATGGTCGTTGATGATGATCACCCCGTCGTCGACGACTGTGACTGCTTCGAGATAGCTTGGCTGCGTTTGGCAATATGCGGTACCTCCGGAGTGCAGGCCGCTGGCGCACGTTTGATTCGCGGCCCTTTTGCAGAAGGTTGTCGTTGTGGTTTTCGTGCAATTGAAAACGGGCCAAACTTGGCCCCCGCACTCTGCCACAATGTTGTCTGCCAGCTGGAGAATTCTTCCATTGTGCGCTACTGGGAAAATGGTGACCTTTTTGCAAATAAACTTAACTCTAGGGTATTCTATTATAAAATGAATTTCATTACTTGATTGTAGGACCTTAATCTTTGAAATTTCTAACAAATTGGCGATAGTTGTACCTGTGAGCTGTTTATCGAACATGGACTCTAGGTCTGCGTGATCTAAAATGGCCGGGTTTACAATTTCGGCTTTCGCCAGGGTGATTGTGAGCATAAGCTTTTCGATTTCAGTTATTAACATTCTATTTCTTGCCAAGAGAATTTCGAACAGATTTTCTAAATTTGACTGTTTTGAGTTAGATAGTAGCTTGTTTACTGTGTATGTGAGGCTATTTATTTGCGCTTGAATTTTCGAATTTACAACTATCTGCCTATTGTTTGACTCCGTTAGCATGGCCTCAGTCAACCTAATTGATTCCAAATCACGGGCATCGGGAGTACCGGCAACGACTTTAAGAGCCGAGCCCAAGAAATCTAAGCTCCTTGCCATCCTATGATGTACCGCAATAGTGGATATCATGCCTTTAATATGCTGGGTATCCGATATTAACAGTTTTTTCATCATTATGTGTGGAAACAATTCGGACAACTTGGCCGTCTCCTCTACAATGCGAACGTACTCAGTCAAGTTGGAGGTGTGTCTAACAACGTCGCATTCGTCCCAAACCAGCACTGTCCCGTCCGTGACCGGGATGTACTCCGAATGGGAGTAGTCGGTAATGCGAGCCGATGTCGCAAACATAAGGTGAAGCATCAAGATTAGGATCCTACAAGGTAAAGAATAGAAGGCTTAATCTTTACACAACTATCAAATTTTTGCTTAATAATTAGAGAACTAGGTCTATGTCCCTACCTGAGGTTGTCCTTGTGGACCACCCTCCCATTAATCAGGACTGATGTCCCCAAGTCCGCCTCAACTGTTTCCTCTAAGTATAAAGGGGTTAATTTATTGCCAAGCCGCCTGTTCGTCTTGACTAAGACCGGCTCGCCCACCCTAAATACTCTATTCGACCTGCTCTTGTTGACACGGCTGTTCTGTACAGCCTGTGCCCTATGAACTTTGTTCCTAATTTCCCGCTGCAGTTCGGTAGTCGAAGCGTGGAGAACATCGATTGGTCTTTTGTTCGTGACAGAATGGACCGACTTGTTATACTCTGCTGTGGCATGGAGTATGATGTCTACGGTATTTGAGATTCCTTTTTGGATTTTCACGCATCTTGCGATTTCCAATAAAGTGCTATGAAATCTCTCAACCTGGCCATTCGAGACGCTATGCAAGGGGGGGGGCATTTGCGATGTTGACCCCAAAGTCGTTTAACAAGAGTGACCGTATTGTCTCCGAATTCAGTGACGGCTCGTTGTCACAGTATATTTGCCTGGCTTGTGGAAAGACGTTTAAAAGTTGCATCAAGGGCAACTTAACGTCCTCAATCGTGCGGGACGGTATTGGTTGAACCATGGCAAATTTTGAGAACTTGTCAATGCACGTAAGGAAATACTTCTTGTCAGTCGAGAAGATATCGACATGTAGCATTTCCCCAGTAAAAGAGGGAATTGGGGTTTCTCCCAACTCTTGTCTAGTAGGGTGTCGGACATATTTTGCTTTTGAGCAGATTTTACAGTCTTGGACCGTTTCATTCGCAAGTTTAGACATTTTGGGAAAGTAATAATCGGCGAGGATTTGCTTCACATTCTCCTGTGCAGCCCTATGCGCACGATTGTGTTCCGCGACGACAATTTCTTTTTTCTCGTTGTCATCGAAAATGTCTGTGACAATGTTCTTACAATGCCAGAATTTAGTTGAGCGGAATCCCCTAACCAGATCGTCCTGAATGCACGCTAGGGTTGGGAGGTTGCAACATATTGCATTTACTACCCCTGGATTAATGACGGACTTGATCACTTCTCTGAGGTTGTCTCTATTTGTGAATTGGATTGTGTGGCGGGTTTTCTCACCAAAGAGCACAAAAATGCGCTTCAATGGGAAACGTGCTTCTTCCAGAATAATCTGGTTCCTGAAGCAGTTAACTGGTTTTTCTGTCGTCTCGATGGTATATGTCATTGATGCTTCACTATGAACCGTGGCCGCATCTGAACGCGCCGCCACGCTGTCGAGTGCGTTTACGTTTTGACGAGACAAGGCATCGGCGACATAGTTCTCTTTCCCAGGTTTGTACAACAATTTGGCTCCTATCTCATCTATGCGTGCTTTCCAGCGCTTGATTTTAGCGTTAGGATTTGCTTCGGATACCGCAAATGTGAGAGGCTGGTGATCCGTGAAAACATTTATATCCCTTACTCCGTAGAGGTAGTGTCGTAGTTTCCCTAGCGCCCACACGATTGCTAGGAGCTCACGCTCGTTTGTAGCATAATTTCTTTCACAATCTTTAAGCGTTCTTGAAATCATTGTGATCCGACGACCCTACTTGAGAAAGTACTGCGCCAATGCCGTAAGCAGATGCGTCTGTTGTAAGGTCAAATGGTTTTTTATAATCCGGATAACCCAACATAACATCTTCGGAAGAGAGGATATTTCTCAACTTTTCAAAGGCATGCCTTTGGGTGTCGTAAAGAACGATCTGAATTTTCTTTCATTCCATTCCATTTTCCCCTTTTAGGATGTCAGTAAGTGGCCGTGCTATCGCTGCAAAGTCTTTCACGAAGCACCTGTAATAGCTGGCCAACCCCAGGAAGGATCTTATATCGAAGAGGGTCGTCGGCTCAGCGTATTCCTGAAGGGCTCTAACTTTTTCAGGATCGGTTCTTGTTCCGTCCTTTGTTACAATGAGCCCTAGGTACTCGCTAGTCAAACTATCTAGTTGTTCCTTGAACTCACTTCGAAGTGCCTCCTCTTGCCTTTGGAACTGTGCACTTTGTGCTGCCAATGCGGTGGCAAGCACAGTTTCCATGGCTGCCTTAAACTGATCTACGTTCATGTTAGAATGACTGGGCGGCGGTGTCACTGCGTTGGCCGCTCGTGGTATCTCTAACTCTATACTATCGTCACTGTCAAAGTGTACTGGTTCGCGATATCCACCACAGCCGCTCATCGGCCAACTTGTCGACTGCCTATGGAGTCAAGCAATAATTCGCTGTCAGCCAAACTTTATGCAATAGCGCTTTTATAACCCCCGACACAAGTATGCAAGGATTATTTATTTAAATAAGACAAAAAGTATGCAATGGAACATTTATTAAAATATGGCAAAAGGTATGCAATAGAATATTTGTTAATATGTGACCAAAAGTATGCTATGTAGTATTTTTTAGACTGCGATCAAAAGTATGCAATGAAATATTTATTCAAATATGGCAAAAAGTATGCAATGATCTTCAAAGTAAAAGGCCTTGTATAACGCATAGCATGTTCATTAAATACTCACTTACATGATATTTTCTATGTGTTAAGACGCTGCTGCCGATGGGTTTCTCTGGATGCGGTAACTGCTCTTCTACGTCTGCACTGTCACTGTGCGATGATATTTTGCTGCTGCCGGGTGAGCACATCTGCACTTCTTTGTCTGCACTGTCACTATGCACTTAGTTATTTTTGGGATTTTGGGTTTTTGCCGTTGGGCGCCAATTATTCTTTTGCTTTTATAATTTAAAAACGCGAGCTTAATTATTATTGTTCGTTTTCGCAAGGCACGAAGTCCTCTTGCCTAAAACCAAATTAAAACTAAAAGTACCAAATTGAAACTTAAGCTACCCTAAGGCCACCAGTCTCTCTCCTCCTTTCCGCTGCGTCAGCGCCTCGTGCGGACGAATTCCGCTCCCAGTGCTCGCTATGCAACAGAGTCGCCGATCCTTAGGGTGAAGCTCTCTCTGCAAGGTGCACTGTCAGCGTTTTCGTGGGCTGTTGGCGACACCCAGCTTGGTGACAGCCAGCAGCCGAGTCGGGTGGCTTAACTTATATGCTTCATAAATCTCCTTCTGCCTGTTAAGCATGTTTCTCGCTCCGACAAACACAATAGCCCATGCATTAGTTTAAATGGATTAAAGAGAAATAATCAAGGCAGTCAGAAAAAACCAACTAAGTTCGCGTACATACACACATTTCGTCTTGTATTGTATTGTCTTTAACACTAAATAAAATTAATCGATCTACTTATTAAATCAATAACTAACATATCATTTTTAATAATTCGAGCGAAATTCCTTTTAGTTTACAAAACTATAAGACATTATTGAACGCTCTGCGCTAAATATCCTAATGTACACGTATGTCCTTACATATACGAGTCCACGGTATATCGTTCAGCTTCATCGAGCATGTGTCGAAAGTCGACCGGCTCGACAAGAGGTGCGACCGGTCCTGTTCCAGGACGAACAGGACCATGACCATTCATAATTGTGGTTGGCCGCTTAATATTGTCCGCTGAACTTTCTTGACTCTTAAGGTGACCGTTCATCATGCTCACATGGTGACTGATCGTGGGTACTGCTCCCGGCATATTCGTCTCCAGGTCGTGTAGTATGGCATCTGTCTGATCATTACGGATCATGTGGTTATTCAAAGTCTCATTATCATTCTCATCTTCCCCTTTGCCTATTAACTGTTGTATGTGGTTACGTATGAGACGCTCGAATTCCCGCTGTACCGACGGGCTATCCGTGTCGCCGTCGACCTGAAAAAAGTAGATAGTTAATGTAGCTATCAATTTAAATGCCGCCAAACTTTACTTACAATCTGCAGCCGATTGCTGCCATCCATGGTCTTCAACATGGGTAGCGTCTGTTCGCGAAACAACTCTAGACGCCGCCTAAATGATGAAACTGTATCGTCTATACGTCCGCGTCCCAGCTGCAGTTTTGAGCAGTCTAACAAAATAGTAGGTGGACGTTGTTTGTACTGAAATTCAAAATTCATAAAATAGGAAAAATAAGTATGCTTAACATTATAAATATATACTAAAGATCACGATTATTATGTATACAACGAAAGAGCACGAACGGAACAGTCAACCCCCCGAACAATAAGATACCCTTCGCTCTGTTTTGAAAAATCCATAAAAATATATAAGCAATTAACAAAGTCTACTACCATAGGCAGTGACCATGAGCTATAACATTATTTGGACGTTGAATACAATGAATGTATCACCTTGCATAAGGTTGCTAAAAAATAAGACTCCTAGCATGGTTCAGCGGTTAGTTAGGGAAGGCAGATTTAGTAACAGAAGTCTACTATTATAGGAAGGCAATCTCAAATTTTCATCCCAGTTAAGGCCGCGTAAGGCAAAGAGTAAGAAGTGCCTCTGTACAGATTCGATGCGTTCCTTTTGAATAGTGTACTGCACAAGGTAAGTAAACCCTTTCCTGCCTTCCTTGTTACCTGTCAAAAACATTTGGTGTTATATGCTCATATTTTCTTGAATAACGTTTAAGTTTATTGCAGGGACCGAAAATAATAAAATGGAAAATAAACTTGATCCGCGTATAATATACGGATAATTTCAGACCAACTTGTATCTTTGGCGTCTTTAGCGGAGAGTTGTGTTTGTTTACACAGACATATGGACACCCGGAGAGACATGGCTCAATCGACTCGTTTCAGTGAATATATATACATTATGGGGTTTTCCACACCTCCTTCTGCCTGTTACATACATTTGCACAAAAAAAGTATACCTTTTATGACCAATTTCTTTGTTCAACGGGTAGTAAATATATTCTAAAACAGTCCGTCAGTCTGTGTATCGGTATGTCCGTCTTTCTCTTTTGCCGACTGTTCCACCGCTAAATAATCTCGGACTTTTCAGTTGATGAATCTTGGCACACACGCTTCTTATTACAGTTCGTGAGAAAAAATTTGCAACAGAAGTGTAGTGTAAATGGAAGCAGACAATTGTGTACATTGCTTAATTATCTAAAAGGCCAATTTAAAATGAAGTAAACTTAATTTACGGACAGACAGACGGATATCAGACAGGCCGGGGATTCAGCTACGCTTTTTATAACTTTCGACCATTGCAAATTGTAAAAAAAGGGTATATTAAGTTTATGCAAATGTATGTTACAGGCAGAAGGGGGTGTGGAAAATCCCATATATTCTTGCTCAGGATCACTAGCCGAGTTGATCAAGCCATGTCTGTCTGTCTGTCTGTCCGGATGTCCGGATGAACACACAAATCTCGGCTATTATAAAAGCTGCATACAAAATTGGCATGAAGGTTTGGCGCAGATGAAGTTTATTTCAAATGTTTGGTGCCACACCCACCGCCCCGCAAATCAATAATTAAATTTTTTAAGTGGAATTATAAGCGACATATACAAGATAAAATATTCTGAGTTAAATCATACTTAGCTAATTATAACACCAACATAACGTCAAAATATCAATCCGATCGGATAACAAAAACAGACGTTATTAAAAAAAACTTTGTTCGCTATGATTTTGTATGCAGACCAGCAAGCTGTGACGTCATTGCAATGCTCATGTAAGCAGGAAAAGGAATGAGAATGAGAGCGCGTAGCGTCAGCTGTTGCAGCCGTTTGTTTATGAAGGCTTACACTTTACAATATTTATATTAAGAATTAGTATCGTACAATTATTGACTCTTTACGTTTCAAAAAAAGTTCGAAGGGTATCCCAGTGTCGAGTGCCGCTCGACTGTTGCTTTTGTTTATACATAATATACATCGTATACATCTTAAAGGTTAATATAGTACTGCGAATGCCAAGAGTCCCTATCCAAGTTTATATAACAATTTAATGAAATTTAGAAATTGCTTATCTCAAATTATTGATAACATAGTACAGATTATGTTAAATGCAAAATTGAGACAATATATCTTTATTTCCTACCTTATTTTCAAAATATTTGACTTGCTGCAGATTGCGTGGATAACCATCGATAATAATTCCAGCTTTTCCCTGCAGCTGGCGAATATTGTTATCGAGCATCTGGTTTAGCGACTTTTCTGGGGCCATTTCGCCAGCGGCGAGGGCCTCCTTGACAGAATAACTGTCTGTATTGGCACGTGGCGCAGTGTCTGTTATATTGCGCAGTAGTCGACCAACGCTAAGATAATTTGAATCCGAAGTTTAAGAAAATATTGAAGAAGGAAACAGGATAATTCACTGCCAGCTTACCTGATGTGGCCCCAGCCGGGATTTAGACCGATTGCTTTTAGGCATAAAGTGGCTTTATTGCTTCCGGGACCACCAATGACCCAAATTATTGGCGGTATAGTTGGCTCGTCACTGGCGACCACACTGGTAGATGTAAGACTGAGCTTGGGCTGTTTTGTGACAATCACTCCCATGTTGCTTTCCGAACCCATGGCGCCTGTTCGCATGGTTGCAGCTGCCGTGGCCGCATTGGCAGCTATTTGCGTAATCACGGCATTCGTTACAGAACGTTCACTGGCATTAGCGACTTGGTCTGCAATGTGAGGCGCTTGGACTTGACTAGGTGCGGTGTCTACGCTAACTATACTGCCGGGTATATCATGTATCCCTCTGCCCATACCTGTAACTCCGTTGAGCATGGCCTCTTGGTTTTCGAGTGCGTTGAGTATGTCGAGCACGGCGGTACGAAAGTCTTTGTACACCTCAGTGGGCGCACGCTCGCCATTGACCTGCCACAGAAACTCAAATTCATTAATTCAATAGCACTATTTTATGAAAGCTCTGAACAGTTTATATGGTTGTATAACTCACCGCCAACAGCATGTCACTCTGATCAAAGTAATCAGCGACTGGCATCACGTTTTTAAAGAAATTTTCCAATTCCATTTTGGCTAAGGAGAGTACAACATGACCTAACTTAGCACCATAGTCGATCTGCTTCTGAAGCACCGATTGACGCCAGGATATCAAGATAACCCCATTGACGACTTGTATCTACAAGCACACAGTAATTATGAAAACTTAAGATACTTAATATTTATGATAAGGCCGAATAATAATGATTATGCATGGATAAATGTTTTCCGATACTTAGTTTCGATGTATTGAATATTTTTGAATATTTTAAGGTCATGGATCAGCATAATATAGGTCAATTGATAAGTCTCCGCTCTGGCATATAGAAGGCGGAACTAGAATTCATATGATTTTTAGTAAGCCCTAATCACTATGCATCAAACATATAGAGTACTCAAGGAGCGGAACAGCACCCGCCGGAATGCTTTCGGATTATTATGACCCCAGGGCCCGAAGGGCCCTGTGTCAGCGATCAGTTCTCTGGTGAGCAACCGAGAAGCAGCAAATAACGGCATCAACTCAGTCGCACAACGACGGCGAACCGATGAGCACCAGCATAGTTTTTTCCGCAGTGCCATCGTGCATACATGCACAAGCTTGCATATGAATGTATGTGTTGCTTGTGAAGTTTGAAAACAGTCAAATGCTTCGGCCAGCGCGCTGGCAGCCTGAAGTCAATTTTGGGTTTCGGCATTGAGAGCTACGAGACTCAGGCACAGTGGACCAAATTGATTATTCTTCGCCGAAAGTTTTTTAAACTTCGAAAATATGTGGCTGGTTTTATGATGATACTCGTAATTTTACTTTATTGTGAAAAAAATGGATAAAGAGAATTTCGCGTGTTGATAAAATACTGCATTTTGAAGGGGAAAAATACAGTTGATGCAAAAACTTGGCTTGGTAGTGAGTTTCCGGACACTGCCCCAGGAAAATAACTTTCAATGTAGCAATGCTATGTTTAGAAGTTGAGAAATGAGCACCGAAGACGGTGAACGCAGTGGATGCACAGAAGAGGTTGTTACCGGCGAAAACATCAAACAAGTCCACAAAATTATATTGAATGACCGTAAACTGAAATTAAATGAAACAGCTGGGTTTCTGAAGATATCAACGGAACGTGTACATTATATCATTCATGAATACCTAATACTGGGTATGAGAAAACTCTGTGCAAAGTGTGTGCCGCGCGAGCTCACTTTTGAGCAAAAACAACGACGAGTTGATGATTCGTAGCAGTGTTTGAAGATGTTCAAGTGTAATAAGCCTGAGTCTTTTCGTAGGACTGCACACGATTAACCCGCTACAAAGAGAGAAAAAACGCACCAGTCGGCAAACAAGGTTATGGCGTCTGTATTTTGGGATGCGCGGGAAATAATTTTCATTGATTGTCTTCTTAAAGGAACGACTATCAACAGTGACTATTACATAGAGTTGTTAGACCGTTTGAAGTACTGAATTGGGAATAGGGCTTCGAATTGCTTCCGCATCCACCGTATTCCCCAAATCTGGCTCTTAGCGACTATTTACTTTTCTGAGATCTCAAAAGAATACACGCTAAGAAGAAATTTCCGTCGAATGAAGAGGTGATCCCCGAAACTGAGGTATATTTTGAAGCAAAGCAAAAATCGTACTACAAAAATCGTTTCGAAAAGTGGGAGGGTCGCCATAAATAACCTGCGAAAATTCAAAATTAGGCGATATTTTTTTAACACACCTAGTATTAACCTTGAAGGGAAGTATGGAACTATGGCCAGGGACTTTTCAATCGACATAAGTGTTAAAAAAATAATAAACAAATACGTAAAGCTACTGTAACCAAACGAATATATAACTTATTTTTATATACAGCTCCGAGCCGATGATGTTAAATTTTCAGAAGTCCTTTGGGCGTTGATTGTAATACCTTTCGACCATTGAAAATGGTCAAAAAAGAGCATACTAACTTTTTGGAAATGTATGAAGGCGTGTACGGAAGGCGTGACAGACCTCATGAAGCATATATGTATATTATTGCTGTCTATGAACGCACAGTTCTCAGGTTTTATAAAAGTTAGAGATGCCAAATTTAGCAGGAAGATTTCTGTATACTATACGCTGATCAAGTTTGTTTCAAATTTTAGGTGCCACGCCCACAGCCCAATAAAATCATTAATTTAATTTTTAAAGTATTCAACTTTCCTACTTCGACATATACTAAGCTGATTAAAATATCTATGTGTTCTCAAAATTTCAATGTGATCTCGGACAATAAAAACAGAAGTTTGTCAAGATAGTATAAAAATAACCCAAGTGCCTGTGTCACCTAACAAGGCAGACAAGCGCGAGCGCTATCTGTCGAGACTAGTTTGAAAGTATGCATGCAAATTTAATTACCCTTTTTTGGGCGAAGGGTATTAAAAAACTAGATTCGACCGCCAAATAATTCGTTCACTTAAATTCTTAGTATACTCGTATAATTTTGCACAGGCCATTGCATCATCTTTAGTTGAATTAAAAAAACACTGAAGAAAAAACATCCAACAACATATGTAACGAATGTATAATGTGTCCCAAAAAATAAAATTAGAAGCACCTAATCGAGATTGGAACATATAGAAATTTTGCAAGACCTTTGGTAACTCTATGGAAAGTCTCCCTTTGCTTATACGAATTGATACAAAAAGGTTTCAAAAACATTGTCCAGAACTGTAAAAATCATGATAAAATCAGAGATCATTAAAAATTAAATTTTTTTACAAACAGTAACATATTTACACACTTTTGACTAAAAAAGTTTTTAGTTCAAACAATTGTACGCCTAATCAACATTTCGAATGAATTGATGAAGATAGAAATACAAGATTCCAGCCGTGTGCACTATCATTAAAAAATTTTAGTAGTTACAAAATTAAAAAAAACCTCGATTCTACCGGTACAGGCTCAATAGTTCCGCATCATACCTGCTTATGTAGCTTTTATTTAAAGTCTAGAAACAACAAATACATATGGAGCTGCATATCTCGTATACTTTTTTTTTTTGTTAAGCTGTGAAATCAACATAAGCATCTATTAATAATTATAACCACTTCTTTGTTTACCTTTTCTGAATACTCGACAACATCACGCATGGAACGTGGGTATCCTGAGATAAGGTATGCTTTGGCAGCTGGAGCCATTTTCATTTCCAACATTAATACTTCGGTGACCGTTTTGGACGACAGTTGCGAAAAGTTTTGCATATCTGTGAATTTTATATAGTTATTTCTTAGTATTTATTTAGTGGAGTTTTTATACTATTCGACCATTGAAAATTGTCAAAAAGGGTATACTAACTTTGTGCAAATGTATGTAACAGGCAGGAGGGGGAGTGGGAGACCCCATAGAGTATATATATTCTTGCTTAGAAGGTGATTGAGCCATGTCTGTCTGTCTGTCTGTGTTAGCGTGTAAATGTCATTTCAAATGCTAGGTGCCATGCCCTCCGCCCCCGCAAATCAATAATTTAGTTTTTAAAGTCAGTTTTTAGGCGGCATATAAAAGCTACAACTTTATGGTTTAGTTTGGAACTAAGCTTACTATAATATCTATCTACCGTCAAAGTATCAATCCGATCGGACAATAACTACAGACGTAATTAATAATAAACCTCGTTCGATTGGAGTTTGGATACAAACCACCAAGCTGTGACGTCATTGCAATGCTCATGTAGAAAAGGGCGCGAGCTGTTGCTCTTCTATTCTTTTCTATGCACACGCATTCTTTTCTTTCAAACGCACAAACATGCATACATGCTTGGCCAATTAAATGCTGCATGCGTAGACACGTATGTATGTATGTATATGTTTACATATGTATGAAGCCTTACGTTACGTTATTTCTATCATAATAAAAAAGCGACAAGAAAAAGATAAGGGTTAAATATGTACCATCGTCACCGATTTGTTTTAAACAAATAGGACTATATTTATAAAGAATTTAGGTGAAAGAATGGTAAAGGTTAAATAGCTGCCAACATCTCCGATTTTTTTTTTAAATTTTTTAAATTATTTGGCGGTCGCTTCTAGTTTTTTTTTAATTTAATTTTAAAAATAATTAAATTTTAAAAATTAAAAAAAAAACGGAGATGTAGGCTGCTATTTAACCTTTACCGAAAGAATTATTTCTCCGAGGCTTATAGTTTTTTTTAATTGAATTTAAAAAATGATAAGATTCCACAAGCCATTTATTTTAAATGAAATATAGGACATATACATATACAGTTGCATATGGATTCAGAATTTTGGCTCCAAGAACGGGACTTCGTTCGTCGACATACTGGCACCACAGCTTATACTTAACAGCCTAGAAAGTTTATAAAATATCACGTCTTGCCACGGAAAAAATTTTGGTGAGAGGGAAAATAGTTTCCGTAGGTGAAAAGTTTTTGAAACAAATAAAATCGTGTGCGCAATATTTCGGAAATGTTCAGCTTGTTCCACTTAGTTAATGGAACTCGAATCAAAAACTGGGATAACCAATACCGGTTTAAAAATTGTGAGGATATTCTTTAATTTAAAATAAAATTTTATTAAAATTATATTAAAAATACTTTTTCTTTGAACAATAAAAGCAGGACCGATTTCGAGAAAGAATTTATATTTTTCAGATTAGAAGATACATAGCTTTCAGACTTCTACTGCGTAGTTGCATTGTGACTACACGTATGTATGTAAGTATATAAATATGTAACCACATAATGAATTGTCGGATTGGCATTTTGCATAAAATTACTAGAAGATTCTCACTCCAGGCAGTATTATAGTTATATTAAAGTTCGTAAAATTTGTAACAAATTTAAATTTTATTTTACAAAAAATGAAATTCCTCTGTTTAATTATTAGTTATTGCACTCGTCTTATTGCTCTTGCTTTCTTAATATAATCCGATGGCGGCGGATTCAAACGTTAGGTCTTTTAGGTGTTTAAAAAAAAAAAAGTAAAACTTTCTGTTTGTATTACTACAATTGAGGTCCAATAAAGGCTAAGAACGCAGTATAAAACTGTCTGAAACTTTTTAAACGGACTTAAATGAGGTTATTTAAATTTCTGCGTGGATAACAGAATTATATATTATATATTCGACAAGAAGCTTAAAATGCTTGGAATCCGAAAAGTTCATATATATTTAGCTCACCATTCCCCATTGCATATTGCTGCAGTAGATCCATCATATTGATGTGTGTAACTCCGCGTCGCTCCTGCATGAAGGTATCGCAATGTGTGACCTTTCCACTACCTGGGCCGCCTAAAACAAATATCACTGGCACTTTGGGCGGATCGAATTTGATTTTCCCAGTGTTTTGCATATCAATGTTGCCGATATTAGCAGACCCGATGCGTTCGTTTCTGTTCGTTACCGCAACGCCGCTAGGCACAGCAGCATTTTGACCATTTTGATTCCGTATATGATTCCAGTCGTTGCCTGGTTCTCCGGTATCTTGTGCCGCGCTGGCATCTTAAAATTATAAAAAATTATTGGATGGACGGTAAATGACGAGAAAGCTGTGCAACAGTTGATACACGTGAATTCATTAGGAAACCGTCTTCCGTATCCGCATACCGGCAATATGGTGCCAAGTTGACACCATGCTCGGTTGCGTGCTAAATAATCTTAGCACAAAGCGGAAATAATTTACTTGGCAAAGGAAATTATCAGGGAGCAGTGCACCAAGCACCATTAGAACATACTAACAATTTTTAAATTGTGTTGATTTGTACCTTAAAACAGCGAATTGCGTCACCGAGTCGAGTAAACCGACCTAAGCGCACGTCTCGTTCATTCATGGAATGTTGACTCTGCGCACGAACCACTCACGGCCTAGTTACAGGCGGCGTATTGTTTCCAGTGGACAGTCCTGTGGTCTGCGTCTCAGCAAATTTTTCTACTAGTTGACATTTTATTGATTTTCCAATAGTTTTATTTAATTGGCATGTTGTTTTGTTATTGTTCCTGTCTCTTTTCCACCCATTCTTTTCAGGCGCCGTATTTTTATTTTTCTTTTATTTTTTTTTGTTCATCAGTATTAGAATTAGTATGATGCCTGCTTGATTGTCAACGAACATGCCCAAGACTACTAATCGGCAAGGCCGCGAGCTACTATAAAGTATATCTCTTGTGCAGGACTATGATATTTCACCCATACCTAATATGGCAGAAGGGGACGTGTATGACCTCAAAAAGAATTTAAATGTATTCTTTATCAGTGTTAAAAGCAGAGTTGATATAGCCATGATCGTCTAAATTTCCGTAAGAAAATTTGGCAAGTTTTAGAGGAGACTTACAACTTTGCTTTTGCAAAATTTGTTGGCAATTTTCTAAACTTCAAACTTTTAAACATTTCTTTATTTGCCCATACATTTGTATATATGTATATATTGTGGCGGCGAATAGTTAAAAGTTATTTCTTTTAATTATCCACAGAATTTCTATGACAAAACGCATTTATTTTATGTTTTCTTTTTTCAGAAAAGACATTCTAGGGCACAAAGGCTTGAGAGCGGACTACAGAGTTAATTTTTATTTACTGATATTACATCACTGCGATTTCTCGGCTATTGAAATGATTATATGTACCTAAATAACGCAGTTGGGCAAATTGGGTACACAAAATATATAACGTATATAAAGTACATAGAACAATGAAAGGCTATCTTTGCTAAGGCAATTAACTCTAATAAAAAACAATGTAAACTTTTAAACAAAATGCCGAACAATTTTTTTTGTTTAATAATGAAAACCAATTCTCCAATTGCGCAACCAATCTTTTTGAAACTGTATTTTTTGTTGCCAATCAACAAAGAGCAATGCTTACCTGTGTCTAAACAAATACCCATTATCCATTCGGTGGCCAGTATAGCAGAATTTCCGAAATGCTGTTTGCTTTGTGTGTTGTTGCCTTTATGAGCTATAGTTACCAAAAGGGTAAACTGACTTCGGAAAACAACTAATGTACGAAAATTTTAACTAGTGTTTACAAAGCTACTTTGACTTATTTTATTTTTCTTTTTTTCACTTTAAATTTTGTTATGTTATTGATGCAATTTTTTTTTGTTGGTATCTCAAATATTTTTGTTAGGCAGCACGCACAGCGTGTGCATTTACTCTACATAGTGCCGGTTGTATCTGGCCTGGTCGTTTCCATAGTACTTTACGTGTGATGTTTTTTTTATTTATAGTTACGGCTCTGATTCGCTAGAAATAACAAGCAGGTTCTGCTGCCCGAACGTCCGAAACGAAACTGAATTCGAAAATGACAATCGCTTCGGCTTTTGCCTAAAATCTTCGGCGCATTAGACAACACAAGGTAGCTCGCCCGATTTCAAATAATGAATACTTTATGAGTTCCAGTGGTTCACATGATTTACATACACATGAGTGTGGAATAACTACCGTTAATACATATGTCTTCAGTTGTGCCCGACAAACAGTTTGTCGTAGTTTATCTTCGGGCCAGGCTGTGCATGGTCGCGATTTTGATTTATACTGGAAGAGGCCAATGTTAATTTATTTTCAAATACAATAAATCACAAACACACATACAGATACACGTATTAAGGGTTTTACGTTAGTTATCATGAGAAGATATTTGTTCATATAGCCCTAACATTGTCGAGTTTAATCAGGTTTGTTTTCGCGATTTGAAACAAAATATATGTTGAATATATAATAACTAATGCAGATGTTGTTGGTATCACAATGTTTCAGTTTAATAGCCTTGGCCATAATTTTGGGTCAAAACAAATTCATTACTTTTAGCAGGTTGTGTGGTAAGTATGTTTCTCAAAAATCTAAAAAACGAAATATACAACATGGATTGAAAAAATCGTTGAATTTAACCAGACGAAAGCTAAAGTCATGTGCCTAGGCAGTAAAATACCATTCGAAAAATTTTAAAACCAGATCAATGCTGTAGTTCAATGCTCCAAATTTAATTTGGAAAACCATTTAATTGCCACGAGCAGAGCTACTGCATTGAAATTTAATCCCACTTACCTTGGGATATACTTTATACTCTGCTCCTTTTGAAGCGATACACATATGCCACCTCTTCCAAACATCAGAACATGCCATGTAGGCGTTTTCTGGGATCGCCATCAGTTCTTTCTACAAATTTTGTCTAACGTCTTGAGTTTTGAAAACAAAAAAGGCGCAAGGGTCCAAATTCGATGAATACAGTGTTTCATAAATTCTTTTGAAGCAAGCCTAATCTTGACGTGTGTCAGTCTCGAATTATTGGGCAAAATAAAACTTGTTATTTTCCTGACAATGTTGCGAAACATAGAAATCCATCCGAACAACAACTTAAGGAAAATGTTTATACACAATGTCGATATGCTATGCTTATATGTATATGTCGATATGCTAGCCAACTACAAATTGTTTATTAATTAACTATTTTAAATTATCCGATCCCAACCAAATTTTCAGAAATCATTGAAGCGTGATTGGTTTTTGTGTTTACCAAAAGTGAATAAAAATTTCGCTTGGAATTCTGTTTATATTGACTAACAGTATTATTATATTTTGAATTACTATTAACTAGAAGCTTCCGAGACACAATTCTTTCACGTAAATCTTCATAAATATATCTCCATCTGTAAAAAAATTTAAAAAAGTCGTTGACCAGGGCACATACGAGATAAGTTCAAAAAGTATCGCGTATTTTGAAGTTTCGCGGGTTACGTAACATATAATCGATTTAAAATTATTTTGTTGTTCTTTGTGTTGCTTCATTTTTCCCGAACATCCGTACCAAGTTAAAAGTGTATGGCATTTTTTGTTTGGTTGTGTGAGCCAAAAAGATAATAAGTGTTTTTGATGCTCTGCGATTTATTGCTATTAAAAAATATGGATCAAAGGATTTGCATAAAAAATAAAATAAAGTGCTTCGAAACACTTGAAATTTTGACAGTGGAGTACGGTTAAACTGTTCTGAGTAAAGAAAATGTTTACAAGTGGTACAAACTCTTCCAAGATGGCCGAAAAGATGTTAATGACGAGCCTCGCTCTGGAGGCCTAAGCACATCAACAACTGATGAAAACGTGAAGAAAAATATTTGGAAAATCTTCGAATCACTATCAGAGAAGTTTCTGAGGATGTCGGTATATCATTTTGCTCGTGCCATGAAATTTTTTCTATCGTTTTGTGCATGAGACGTGTGTCAGCGAAGTTTGTTCCAAAATTGCTAAGTTTTGACCAAAAGAACCATCGCATAAGCATCGCTCATGAGCTGTTTAGTAACCCAGATTTACTCAAAAGGGTCACAACTGGTGACGAATCATGTGTATATGGTTATGATATCAAAACCAAGGCCCAATTGTCCCAATGAAAGAGCCCACGAGTGCCAATACCGAAAAAAAACAAAAATCGGCGAGCACGCAAAACACTTATAGATACAGATGTTCGGGAAGAGTATAGCAAAATAACAAAAATAAATCGAAATTCGATTATACGTAACCCTTGAAAATTTTAAATTACGCGATACTTTTTGAACACACATCGTATTTAATCTTTACCGAAGAACGGAAACTTTCTATGGATAGATTTTCACAAAAAGGGATCATTTTGTTTAGGAATTACGTCAGTTAAAATTGGTATGATGATGGCGTGCTCGCTTTCTTTACTTGGTAAAAGCTACAAAATTGGAAAATTGTGCCAATGCCACAATTCTTGGTATGATAATGGCGTGCTCGCTTTCTTTACTTGGTAAAAGCTACAAAATTGAAAAATAATAATAATTCTTAGTTATGAAAGCCTGTGCAGGAAGTGATAATTGAGTTTTGTGACAGTTTGAGAGCGTGTCTATTGCGAATAGCCATGGTTTTATGGCTCTGGATAGCTTTTTCACTCAATTAATATTTCACTCTATTGATTTATTTCTATTATGGTATTAGATAATGTCGATAACAAACAATTTGCAGCCGTCAAAATTTCCGAAGTATATGCAATTAATGCGGAATTTCGGTTTAAGATTATAAATCGTGGTCAATAGTCCCAGCAAAAGATGTTCATATATGTATCGATCCAAAAGCTCAACTAATTTCTAATTTTCTTCATATGAGTACAGGCTATCGTAAAAATTGTAGACAAAAGTCCCAACAGCACTGTTGCTTTTCGAAGCCCAATGTCCACAACAGTAAGCCCCCGTCCTTCTTGTCCTTGAGTTTCCGATGGGCGTTATAAAATATTATTGGACGTTTAATTAAGGGTGCCTTAAGTCTCAATTCATAGTTAGTTGATTCCCGAACTGTCAACCTTTTATTGGGAGGGTGGGGGTTGGTTTTTTTTGTGGGGGTGTAAATACTGGCTATCGTATATATGTGATTAAGGACAGTGCTTGTGAGAACGTTGACAAGGTCATATTGGAGGTATTCAATGCGTTGTTGATATAAGACCTAATTACTTACTAAACTAAAATATTTGTATACCCTCGTTGGTGGTGTATTCATTATGACCAAAAGTTTGCAACGTTCGTTAGGCATCATATATGACCCTATAAAATGTTTACATTCTAAATCAGGAGCGCTGTATGCGTTTGTCCGTCTTTGCAACGCACATCAGCTTCCCAGCTGCATGCACTAAACATTGCGAAACAAGCCAGAAACAATGGATTTCTTTTTCTTTCTATTTGTAAATATTATATGTATATTATTATTCTTCAAAATCTAAAACATAGAAATATCAAACATTGCAAATAAAATTTTTTGTATGTATTGTGTATTGTATTACAGTATTGTAATTCAAAATAAATTAATTTGTCTGGTTATACAGTACCCGACATTTGCTTTTACACTAAAGTCGCAAAAATACAATCTAAAGAGAAAGCTTTCATTTATTATTTTCGTTATTAACAATGTTAGGACAAAGATATTTAAGGAAAAATTGTGTATCTCCAGCAGTAAGAGTATTAATATGGGACCGTAAAATCTGCTCATAAAAATAAGAATTAACAAGAGCAACAGTCGAGCGGCACGCGACAGTGGGATACCCTTCGACTTTTTTTTAAACGTTAAGAGTTAATAATTGTACGATACTACTACTTAATAGAAATATTGTAACATAAGCCTTAATATGCGTCTTTATATGAATACGTGCAAACACAAATGTTTGTATGTGTGTGCGTTTGAATGCAAAAAATGCGTGTGCATAGAAACGAAGAGAAGAACAACAGATGACGCTACGCGCTCGCATTCTCTTTCCTTTTCTTTCCTACATGAGCGTTGCAATGACGTCACAGCTTGCTGGTCTGTATACAAAATCAAAGCGAACAAGGTTTTTGTTTAATAACGTCTGTGTTTGTTGTCCGATCGGATTGACGTTATGTTGGTATTATAATTAGCTTAGTATAGTCTTACTCAGGATGTTGTATCTTTTATATGTCGCTCACAAATCAGCTTAAAAGATTAAAGTATTGATTTGCGGGGGCGGTGGGCGTGTCAGCCAACATTTGAAATAAACTTTATCTGCGCCGGGTACACATGTGATGCTGAGCCAGAATATGTATACTTTGTGGGGTCTCCCACGTCTCCTTCTGCCTGTTACATACATTTGCACAAAGTTAGTATACCCTTCTTTGACCATTTTCAATGGTCGAAGGGTATAAAAATTTTATGATTTGATCTATCTATTTTTTTCAGAGTTCAGGGAGAGTTTTGACGTCGGAATCGGGCTTAAAAGGGTTGCATGTCTTTTCGGTGGTATTCGAAGGTTTCACAGTTTTTTGAGGTTATGTCGAACTCCAACCGTGATGGTGAAATTTTGACTGGATTCGGAATAAACGACCCAAAATACATATATGCCGCATATTCAGATGATACTTTTTTGGTTTTTTTTGTGGGCCTGTGTTATAATAGCTGTTTCCACTAAGCATCGAACATATAGCGTACACAAAATTCAAATTTTACTCATACTCTGGCGACGGTAAAATGATTAGTACGGGTGCAATTCTTTGCGTTGTGCAATCGTTTTAATGTGTGCATGCATGCAGAAGCTCACATGCTTGTGAAGTTTGACAACAGGCAAATGGGCCAGCACGCTGACAGCCTGGCTCTGGACGGCAAAAGCCAAGAGACTTAGCCCCAGGGCCATAGCGTCGGTTATACGATAAGTCTCAGGGACCCCTAAATTAACAACTTTACTTATCGATTTATATTCCCATTTGAAACCTTTTCCTGTTTGCTGTCAAATTTGTATACTATAATATGTATTTACTTATATTATGTATGTACTTATACTCGAACATATTTTCTTTTATATATATTCATATTGTTTTGTTTTAAATAATTAGTTTTACCTTAACTTCAATTGGTTTTGATTGGATAAGATTCTTGATTTTCATATGATGCATTGCAAAAACCAGGCGATCGCTACAGTCAGGTGCTCACTGTAGAAGGCCATGGATTATGATAGTATACCGTGTATCATTTATTTTCCGTTATTTATTATTATTAAACATTTGAAAATATGCATTTTATATTCTTATTATTTTATTCGAACGACTCGCAAAAACTCAATTGACGACAGAAGAAAAAGAACGCATAAACAATGCAAAAGCGAATAGACAAGAAGTGTAAGCATTAGATAGAGCGAGAGGGAAGTAAGTATGTTTGCATTTTTAACTAATACCAAACAGTTGTGGCAGCCGCAAGAGTTGTATATTAGCTTACAGAGTTGTCTCATTAGCTTAGTGGAGTGTGTGCCGGATATGTAGGCCGATGATGTAGACGGTGTTCGGGGCTTGATTGCTGCCGCGATCAATATGTGAAATGTTACTTTTTCTTTCTTTTCTAATAAAATAATTTAAAAGCTTAATAAACAATGATTTTTTAATTTTTTGGTACGCAACATATGTAATTAGAACACTTTTATAAACTTTGTCGACTGTTGCACAAATCTTACAGTTGCGCGTGTGTGCCGAATACGGCAATTGATGTGTGTTAGAGCGGGATACCAAAAAATAAATGTCCAAATGCAGACATGCATGTATCGGCGTCCCACTCTATTTATTTATTTATTTAATTTAATTTAAAGTCAACTACGCTCAGTCGACTGTTTAAAGTAAAACAATTAATATAATTTGTAAAATTATAATTAATTAAAAAGAGCTTAGAAAGAAAAGAATTTAGTTTTAAATTTTTAGATTCGAACTGGGGCAAAACAAAGAAAAAGCTGATCCAACATTTGTTGCGAGGGATTGGGGAAACCCAGAAAACCCAATCAGATCAGGAGAGTTAGTGTTAGTAAACAAAATAAAATCAAAAGTCGCAATAAGAATGCGCGAGCATGCAGTTAGTTAAAAGGACTGCTACCATTAGAAATAAAATATGTGCATATTAACTAGTTACTGGATAGGTGAGTTAGGATTTGGATTTTTAAGATAGACAAACATTTATAGTTGCTAGTAGAGATGATAGGATATAATTTATTATAGTCCGAACACAATGCCCTGAAAGGTTCATGCAGGGCATAGTTCGTTCTACAATTGGGAAGTGTTAGTGGAAGGAAATTACGGGTGATTCTACTAGGGACAGAAAAGTTTAACCGGCTAAGCAGGTCGTCACTGTCTACGTCCCCTTGAATAAGGTTATTAATAAACACCACACCAAGCATGGTCCTACGATTGGCTAAAGAAGGCAGATTAAGTAACAAAAGCCTACTAGGATAGGATGGCAGTCTTGAGTTTTCTTCCCAGTTAAGGCCTCGCAAGGCAAAAATTAAAAAGTTTTTCTGTACGGATTCAATGCGGTCCCTGTGAACTGTGTACTGTGGACTCCAAACACATGATCCGTACTCAAGAATTGGGCGAACAAGTGAGGTGAACAGAGTCTTTGTGAGATAGGGGTCATCAAACTCTTTAAACCATCTCTTAATAAAGCCGAGCACGCCCATAGCTTTATTAACCATTGATGATATATGTTCACTAAACTTAAGTTTATAGTCCAAACGGACACCAAGATCATCAGCCAGAGAAATTCTTTCCAAGGCACAACCACAAAGATAGTAAGATACGTGCCTTGGACAGGCTCGTGAGAATGTCATCAGCTTGCATTTGGAGCTGTTCAGATTTAGCAAATTTGCACGACACCAAGAGTAGAAACTATCTAGGTCGGATTGAAGGCGAGAATGACAGGGGTCATCTCCAAATTGAAAACAGAGCTTGACATCATCCGCATACATGAGAGTACGGGAGTTAAGTATGACCAATGGAAGGTCATTGATGAAAAGCGTAAAGAGAAGGGGGCCTAAATGGCTCCCCTGAGGAACACCGGATGTGGCATGAACGGGGTAAGAAAGATTATTTTTGAAGAGAACTCGTTGGGTTCTGTCACCCAAATAGCTTACAATCCAATTAAGAAGTTTTGGCGAGAAGCCAATTAGGTGAAGTTTATGTGCAAGAAGTGAATGGTTCACTGAGTCAAATGCCTTACTGAAATCAGTATAAATGACGTCAGTTTGAAGATTTTTCTGAAAACCTTTAATAATAAAGGATGTCAGCTCAAGCAAATTTGTCGTAGTAGAACGACGTTTGACGAATCCGTGTTGAAAAGGAGATATAACGGATCTGCTAAAATGTTGCAAGGGAGGAGAGAATTTAGGTATAGCCGATAATTTAGAGATACCTCTATAATTGGTTGCATCAGACTTGCTGCCTTTTTTAAGTAAAGGAATAATAAATGATTCCTTCCAGATGGATGGAAAGGAGGAAGTTTCTAAGGACAGCGAAAATAGTTTGAGCAATGGCTTGCAAAGTGAGCTAGCACAGTACCGAAGTACACAGGCGGGGATACCGTCAGGACCAGGTGAGAAGACTGGTTTAACTGAGCAAAGACCCTTAAATAGTGAACTTTCGTTCAGTAATGGAGTGAAGATGCCATTCGAACTGGGAACACTATATGGATAAGAGTGAAACTTAGGTGTAGCAGATGAGTAAGTTGTTTGAAAAAACTTGGCAAACATATCGGCAATAGCCTGATCTGTGTCCGCCTCAGCATTATCAAACCTAAGTTTAGAAGGAAACATCGCTGACCTACGCTTCATGTTAACAAAACTATAGAATTTTTTAGGATTTTGAAAAAAACTGAATCCTGCATCGGGACAAATAGTTTTTATAACATTTCGCGTTATGCACGGTAAAGTTTGCCCGAGCCGTTAGGTAGCGGGAAAAAACTATTGGAGAGTTATTCTGCTTATACTTCTTGAATAAACTGCTCTTTAAGTTTTTTAAGCGAGACAGCTCTTTAGTAAACCAAGGGGGCTTGCTCGAGCATGTCGGGTAAAAGAACGGAACACAGACATCAAAGGCAGAGTTTAAGGCGTTATAAAATATATTTACGGCAACTGACATGTCAGTTGATAAATACAAATCAGACCAATCGCAATATGAAATTAAGTAATTTAACTTTATAAAGTTTTACTCTAACATTCGTATACATTGATTGTCTTATATATTGGATTCAAAATAGAAATCAAATGTTTGAAAACTATTTTTATTGATATTTAATTAAATACTTAAGCATTTAGCACTGTAGTTTTTCTTTTAGTTTATGAGAAAAAATCAATAACCAAAAAAAAAGTAATTAAAATAAAAACTTGCACCAGTCGCGCATAATACTTGAACTCACGCACACACAAAATCCTAAAGGGCTGCCCGTGTGCCACACCAACCGCTAAGCCACCGCCACATTTCTTTTACGATCGGCAAAGTTGCATTATGATCAAATTCTGTTACGATTCTATGCAAATAAAATGTTTTGTAAAATGCTGTGTGCCCGACGCTAGATTTGAACTTCGGTATGCTTGCGTAAATTACGTTCTAATAAGTATACGTGCAAATTGAGTTTAATTGGGATCATATCTCACTTATTTTTAGTCCGATTCAAATGAATTTTTCAGAAAACACCCGTGGCAAGGTATTTGTCATGTGAGATGTTCAATTATGGTTGTTGGGTGTAAAATTGTGAATTTTAAATAGTTTTTACTGATTTACAGAGGCGGGAAGGGGCGTGTCCGAATTTCAAAAAAACTTTGAAACACTGCAACATACACGGATCTTGTCACAAAATTGAAGACTCTAGCTCTTATAGCTTCTGAGATCCAGGTGTTCATACAGACAGACAGACATGGCTCAATCGACTCGGCTGTTGATACTGATTCAGAATATATATAGTATATAGGGTCGGAGATGCCTTCTTCTTGTTACGCACATTTGCGTTCCGACAAACACAATAGACCATGAATATTTTTAAAATCCATGGCCTAAAAACAAAACAAAAAGAAAACTACAGTCAAGTGGGCTCGAGTGTAATTGTTGCAAAATTTAGAAAGCGGTTTGGAGTTCATAGTTATTGGGGTTACCAAAAATGAACTATCCTCCGTTGAAATTAACTTGCAATTCGGTAAATCGTTAAAAACCCGTCTGAACACGCCGAACTCAACTTTTTATAAAAACTAGAAACATCAAATGTAGCATGTATGTCCCTTATAATATACGCAGGGCAAGTTTAAAAAAAATGCTGTCTGCCACGCCCACCGCCCACGCAAATGGATAATCAAGCCGATTTGTAAGTGATGTATTTGAGGTACAACTTGCTGATTTCAAAATATAGGTAGCTGACTTTACTATCTATCTTTCCACCACCAATTTCTTATGTCAACGCGCTGTTTGTTATTGAAGGTAAAAAATTATAGCACATTACCCAAATCGAGTTGCAACTATACAAAAATGTTACAGCAGTGAAATTGTTACGGGACAGTTTTTCAACTTTTATAGTTAAAATGCTTAATCAAGCTTATTTTTACCCTTTATTCTTAATGAAAGACTTAAATGTTATTTGTTTATTTATATTTATGGTTTTTAGTAGCGAAAATCAGCACTTTTAACTTATGTTTCTTTTTTACTTTAGCAAGTTAACTATAACATAAAACAAAAGTATACATTTATACCCATGGTCTTATACTCATGAAGTCAAAGCTTGACTATAGCTATTAATTTGCTTCAAATGGGTAAAGGATATCTCAATATGGTGTGTGCTCGACTATCAATAATTCCTTCGAAAAATTGTCCTTGAACTGAGACATTAATTATTAATTATCAACTGTAAAGTTCCCAGGAAAATAAAAATACAACCCACCTTCATGTTCCCACATATAGCTACGTGGATATCCGCAGAGTCTATCAACATTCTGTTTATTTTATGACATTTTAAATGCTTATTTGGATTTTTAACTTGAATACAAATATTGAATATCGGTGTATGTATAGACATGTTAATGCTTTAGCCAAAAACTTAAGTTTGTAGGGATCGCACAAGCAAATTTTTTGCACATTTCGTTTTAACAAGATTATTTGCTTAACGTCCTTTACCATGTAACTATGTAAGTACAAAATGTCATTTATAAATCGATTAAAGCTAGATGGTGCTAAAAAAACCTTATATAGATTTGAAATATCATACTGCTTTGGTCGTTTGTAGACTGAAACCTTTGATAACTCCTATGCCGAAGTCAAAGCAAAGGCCTGATTCTCATAACTCGAAAAGTTTCCCAAGACCATGGATATCCTTGAGGGCGAATGCTGTATGCCACTAGGTGCTGACATGGTACCTTCTACACTCTTGTTAGGCTCTTCGCTGGTGTTAGGCAGAACAAATACTTTATGTCGAAAAGTTTGTGAGAGAAAGAGGCGCAGCTTGAAAAACACAAAGAGCAGTACATAGACGCAACAAGAGAGTACAAGGATCCCTAGCACTGTTATACATGCATTGAAAGGTTGGTTCCAATTAATCACATGATAAATATATGGTTTGCCTTTTCTGAAATGAAGAATACAAGCAAAAATTGATTCAAGCCGAAACTATGAGACAATATTTGATTACCCACTTGTTGATGCCACCGCACATTTGGTAAATTAACGAGAACATGGCATAGATACCACCAAATATTACTGGTAAAAAAACGTGAAGTAGACGCAACGGGTGCGCCACAATCCACAAATCGATGAACATGAAAATGGAGTTGCATCCATGGGTTAGCACGTTTGCTGCGTCCAAAGAGTCCTTATTTGCTGTGATATAAAGTCATAAAGAGTGGCAATTATTGGGACCGAGATAATACAACATTTTTTACTCACAATTGTAGAGTACGCTCCAGTAGATAACCGTAATTACAATTGACAAAACCAAACTTATTATGTGCATACTCCAGTAAATTCGAAAAGGACTTTTCCACCTCTTCATATTGAGCAGTTTATCTGCGGAATAAAAATAACTTTAACTTTTTAGACTTACGCTACTGTCGGGAACGCCTAACAGTAAGATAAAAACAAAGACAAACTGTTTCCCGCCCATTGCTTTCTTACTCTATTAAGCAGGCACGCAAGCTTACCAGCAAGCGCTGGTACCATGTAGAACTACGCGCGTTGAAAGGCCGTCCACCAGGAGGGCGAACAATAGAATTATAATTTTAAAGGGAAATGTGGAAAGTTGACCTGGGCTCCCCAAGCGGATACTTTCACTTTCACTTCTTCCTTTTCATACAAGTTTAACTTTTTATATCGCGGTTGTATGTACTTATGACCCGATGCCAATCGCTTTCAGTTCAGATTGGAATCGTGAGGAATTAATGGTAGTCCAAACTGAATTTGATATTTTGGGTCATAAGTCGATCTTCAATTAAGGAAGTAAAATAATAATGGATAATTCTACAATAGACAGATTATTATTGTTAATTACTACTCTAAGCATTGTCATAATAATATCTATTATAAGAAATTTGACTTAAAATCAGTATGTTAATTCTGAATCATTTATTAAGGAAATTAAACTCATAATCTATACTCAAGAAGTGATTTAACAAGTTAGATAAAGATCGTAGAAATGTTTAAATCATATTTAAAATATGTTCGAAACGTTTAAAGTTTCGATTCAATAATAGGACATGGACATACTTTAACTCTTACGGTCTCTAACCGAGAGATCAGTTTGCTTTCCAATACACAGAAATACGAATGTATGCACAAACAAAAGGACATGATACAATAGTTTGACCTTCAATGATAAAACAATTTTATGCGGAGTTTGTTTTTCAAGAAGAATTTTTTTTAACAACTTGGGGCTGTATCCCAATTAAAACTGAAAAAGTTTCATACCCGCATATTCCGAATGATAGTGCCACACAGTAACCAACGTGGCGCCGAGTAGGTTGGTCAGCATGCACATCCATATTCCCCAGTTGGTCATGTAGATGAAGTATAGCCAGTAGCTGTACTCATCGTCGGCCTCAGGCCACATGGATACGATTACGACGATGATAAAGAAGAGCGCCACGAACCAGCGGTAAAACAAATACGCCATGCTCTTAGTGCAGGATTGCCACTGTAATGTAGAGCACCCAAGTACGAATATATATTAAAAAAATATTGTAAATATGGTATGTATGTATTTGAATGTAGATACAAAGGGTCATATTCTTTTTAAACACAACCATCCGTCCCAAATGGTTGTAGCTGTGGGCTGTGACAGAAAATCGAGCAGCCGGTATAGGCTGCCTAAGTATAACATATGTACATATGTATGTATATATAATGAAGGAAAGAAGGTCATTGAAAATGCTCAACGTATGACTCCCACCGCCACTTATCCAAGTTTTTTATTCCTTTCAACCTTTCAACCGTCTGTCCGGCGGTCTGTCTATTATAAAAGCTAAAGACAGCGAACGTGGCATGAATATTCATGTATACCAAAAAGGTTTTATTTTAATAATTTAAATTTGGATTCGATTTGTTAATGGACCACGTGCCGGACTCTTAGGCCAATGATGTTGACAGTGTTCGGGGCTCGATTGCTGCCGATGATCAATATGTGAAACTTTTTTTTTTTCTTTCTTTCATATAAAATAATTCAAAAGCAAAAAGTTGCACCAGCCAGTCGCGCATAAGAGTTGGTTGAACTCACGCACGCGTCACAATATCTTTAAGAACTGCCATTCCGCCACTCTAACCACTCAGCCACTGCCTCACTTATTATGCGACCGGCAAAGTTGTACTCCCAGCCAATTCTGTTAGCATTCTATGCAAATAAGAAGTTTAATAAAATGCTGTGGGTCCGACGCTAGATTTGAACTTCGGTATTATTGGACGTTGAATACAATGACTGTATTATCAAGTGGTCCAACGACACCAAGCCGATGCTTGTTGCGTGCGGAACCCAAACGAAGTCCACCTCCCGCCTAACCGACCGAGAGGCACCGTCGCATAACGGACGACACGGAAACGCGGTAGAAACGCGAATAGAAACGCGAGTAGAAATTAACGCGATGTGGAAAAAAACTAAAATAAAAAAGAAGAGGCGATAGAACGCGGCATGCAAATAGGGGGGAAAAAAAAAACATAGAATAGGAAATCGAGGAAGATTCAAATACTAATTACTAATTACGTACTAGATAGGCAAGATTTAAGGACTTCATAGCAGCGATAGTGTTAGTGCTAGCTATGACGTGTTGGAGCATATTGTAGTCCGAACATAATACCCTGAAAGGATCATGCAGTGCATAGTTCGATCTACAATAAGGAAGTGTTAGTGGAAGGAAATGGCGAGTTCTTCTGCAAGGAACAGAGAAGTGTAGCTGCCTTACCAAGGCCTCACTGTCAATGTCACCTTGCATAAGGTTGTTAATAAATAAGACCCCTAGCATGGTTCTGCGGTTAGTTAGGGAAGGCAGATTTAGTAGCAGAAGTCTACTATTATAGGAAGGCAGTCTCAAATTTTCATCCCAGTTAAGGCCGCGTAAGGCAAAAAGTAAGAAGTTCTTCTGTACAGATTCGATGCGTTCCTTATGAATAGTGTACTGGGGACACTATACGCATGAACCGTATTCGAGAATGGGACGAACAAGTGAAACGTAAAGGGTCTTTGTAATATGAGGATTGTCGAATTCCTTAGACCATCTCACTCATGGCTTTATTGACCATATACTTTAGTTTTCGGTCCAAACGGACACCCAGATCATCAACTAGGGCGATTCTTTATGCTTGCATAAATTAGGTCTGCTTAAGTATATACGTTCAAAATAAGTTTCATTCGTATCATATCTCATTTATTTATAGTCCAAGTTAAATGAAATTTTCAGAAAACACACGTGGATCACTACATGCAAATAAAACCAGTCGAACGCTACAGTCAGGTGCTGACGGTAGAAGGCCATGGATTATCATGGTATACTGCGTATAATATACGAGGGTCGTTTGATAAGTCCGTGACTTTTTGTATTTGCCGCGCACCTGCTCTAAATACAACACTGCCTGTCTGTCTGTCTGTCCGTCAGTCCGTCTGTCCGTCTGTATGAACGCCTGGATCTCAGCAACTATAAGAGCTAGAGCAATAAAATTTTGTGACAACATTCGTGTATATCCAGGTGTCTCAAAGTTTTTAAGAAATTTGGCCACGCCCCTTCCCGCCTCTGTAAATCAGTAATAACTATTTAATATACACAATATACACCCTACAACCAAAGTTATACAACTCTCATCTCAAATCGGACTAAAAATAAGTGAGATATGATCCGAATTAAACTCAATTTGAACGTATACTTATGCGCATATTAAGACCTAATTTACGCATCATACCGAAGTTCGAATCGTCGGACACACACATTTTACAAAATTTTTTATTTGCATAGAATGGTAAAAGAATTAGCTCAGAATGCAACTTTGCCGGTCGATCAACAAATGAGGCGGTGGCTTAGTGGTTAGAGTGGCGGACAGCGCTCCTGCGTGCGTGAGTTCGAATCCCATGCCCGGCTGGCGGGGTGCAACCTTTTATTTTAATTACTTTTTTTTTGGTTATTTTTTTATTCTTATAAACTTAAAGGAAAACGCAGTTATTTAATTATATATCAAAACAAATAGTTTTCAAAAATTAAATCTCATGTTATTTTTGCAATATTTAAGACAATCAATAAGTTACGAATGTTAGAGCGGGACGCCGATACATGCATGTCTGCATTTGCACATTTATGTTTCGGCGTCCTGCTCTAACACACATCATTTGCCGTATTCGGCACACACACGTAACTGTCAGATTTGTGCAACATTCGGCAAAGTTTATAAAAGTGTTCTTATTAAATATGTTGAATACCAAAAAATTTCAAAATTTTTGTTTGTTAAGCTTTTAAATTATTTAATAGAAAAGTCTTGGAATCCGGCACACACTCCGCTAAGCTACTCTAAAACTTCCTTTGCCGTCACTTCTGTTTGGCATTACGGAAAAATGCATACACCAACTTATTGCTCTCTCGCCCTACCTAATGCTTATAATTCTTGTCTGTTCGCTTTTGTATTGTTTATGCGTTCTTCTTCTTCTGTCTGTCAATTGAATTTATCCGTGTCGCTCGAATTAAATAATAAGAATATAAAATTTATGTTTTTAAATGCTTAATAATAATTCAAACAAACCAAAATTTTCATTATAATACGGGAAAATAAATTATACACGGTATACCATGATAATCCATGGCCTTCTACAGTCAGCACCTGACTGTAGCGTTCGACTGGTTTGGTTTGCCTTTGTTTCGTTCGTTCTGGGTCATCGCTGAGTGTAACACGATCCGTTCAATTTTGCAACTTAGTTGCTTTCCCCTTCAAGCGGCTCACCTTAAGTTGTTTTGGCTACACAGAAGCCCATGTCTGCTGCTATAGGAACCCCCGTCAGCAGTCAAGTGACTCAGACTCCGATTACGACAGCCGCATTCGTGTCCCAGCCCCAAGGCGTACAGTTTCGTCTGTCTCAGCACTATCAAGCATGGACGCCGAGCAACTCAGACTGGTGGTACAAATGGTTGTTACTGCTGCCTTAGCAGAACAAGCCAAAGCATACCAGCCGTTGGTTGATAAAGTGGAATTGCTATCACAGCAAATGGCAGGAACGCGTATCGTACCACCAGTACCACCCACAAGCGACGCTGGGTGTAACGAGCCATTAGATGCCGTCAAGAGCTTTCCCGAATTCGCAGGGGTACAAGAGAAAAATGCTTCATGGCGACGGGCAGCCCTCATGGCTTACCGCGTTTTCAGACCGCACAATGGCACCGAGCGCCATTACCAGGGTGTTATAATCATGAGAAACAAGGTCATAGCGACCGCAGATGATGAACTAGCTTCATTTGACACGGCGCTTAACGTCGACGCAATCATAAGTCGTCTCTATTTCGCTTACAGCGATAGGCGGCCGATTCACGTTATCGAACAAGAGTTGGCCACGCTCAGACAGAATGGCGCGCCTCTGCTCAAATATTACGATGAAGTCGGCAAGAAGCTAACGCTGTTGACTAATAAAGTCAAAACGTCAGACAAGCCAGCCTTAGCAAGGGCACTTTGCGAAAAATTTCGCGAAGATGCTGTACGAGTATTCGTGTCAGGATTAAAGCGCAGCCCCACGGATGTGCTCTTTGTAGCTAATCCAAGGGATCTGCCGTCGGCTCTGGCACTCGCCCAAGAGATCGAGTCGAACCACGACAGGTATGCTTTCGCGGCCAGCTTCGCGAAAGGCATGGAAGAGAGAGAGCAGAAGGCTAATGTCAGTCAGCGAGCTAGACCAAATCAGCAGGCCGAAGCGCAGCCAAGAGGGTCAAAGAACCCGCACTTTAGTACTCAGCAGAAACAGTAAGGCCAGCCCAGTCATCGCAGTGCTGGTGCTGGTCAGGAAGCAGAATCGTACGCCGCTGCCGCCAGCACTGCAGCAGCAATGATCGACGACAGCGGAGAGAGCGACTTAGACGCCCTCAATTTTTTAGGGGTAAGTCCCTGCTACCCGTCATCAGACGAAGAGAAGCAGGGCTAGACATGAGCTTCCTTATCGACACCGGCGCGTAAAAAAATTATCAGGCCGCATAAGTGCCTACGTGGCGTCCGTCCGGTTAGCACATTCAAGGTGCATTTGATACATGGCTCAACTAATGTCACCCAAAAGTGCTTTGTCGCGCTATTCAACGCAAAAGCAACTTTTTTCCTTCAACCAGACTTGCTTAATTTCGATGGGATCATTGGCCTCGACTTGCTAGTGCAAGCTGGGGCATCGCTTTGAATGAGCACGGAAGTTGAGGAAATCTCCTTCCACACATGCGCCGCCGTGGACATAGACTGCTCAGATGCGCCCGCTTTGGTGCGGAGCCCTTTTTAAAAATGTCAAGAACCAGAACAGAACCCATTGCAAATAAAACAAGTCAACCCCACCATCCAGAGGTGAAAATTAAAGAAATTCATTTAATATAAATAAAAAATTTTTAATATTTTTTCCTTTTTTTTTTAAAAAAAAATTTGTTTTTTTTTAATTTAAAAAATAAAAAAAAAAAATTTTATTTTTTTTTTTTTTTTTAAAAAAAAAACCAAAAAAAATTAAAAGGGAAAAAAAAAAAAAAAAAAAAAAAAAAAAAAAAAAAAAAAAAAAAAAAAAAAAAAAAAAAAAAAAAAAAAAAAAAGAAAAGGGGGGGGGGGGGGGGGGAAGTGGGGTGGGGGGGGGAAGGGGGGGCCGAAAAAAAAAACAAAAAAAATTTTCTTTGGGTTGGTTCGCCTGCGCGCGGCATGATTTAATTATTTTCTTCTTTTTTTTTTTTTTTTTTTTAATAAATTAAAAAAAAAAAAAAAAAAAAAATAAATTTTATTTAAAAAAATTAATTAAAAAAAAAAAATTTATTAAATTTTCCCTATACATAAATAAAAAAAATATATTTTTTTTTGTGAGGAAAAAAAAAAAAAAAAGAAAGGAGAAAGCGGAAAAAAAAAAAAAAAAAAAAAAAAAAAAAAAATCCACCCCCCCCCACCCTACACTATATTTTTTAAATAATTTTTTTAATTAAAAAAAAAAAAAAAAAATAAAATTTATTTTTTTTTTTTTTTAAAAAAAAAAAAAAAAAATTTAAATTTTTTTTTTTTTTTTTTTTTTTTTTTTTTTTTTAAAAAAAAAAAAAAAAAAAAAAAAAAAAAAAAAAAAAAAAAACCAAACTCCCCCAAACCACCCAAACCCCCAAAAACAAAAAAAAAAAAAAAAAAAAAAAACCCCCCCCCAACCCAACACAAAAACCCAAACCCCCCTATTTCCCCACCACCAAAAAAACAATCTGAAACAGTTAAACTTTTATCACAATTTAAAAAAAAAAAAATTTTTTTTTTAATTTTTTTTTTCAAAGTTAAATTTAAAATCCAGAATGAAAATTAAATTAAATATTAATATAAGTATAAATATAAATTAAAAATAAATTTAAATTAAAAAATTATTTTAATTTTTTATAAAATAAAAAAAAAAAAAACAAAAAAAAAAAAAATATATAATTATTTTTCAAAAAAAATATATATTTTTTTTTTTTTTTTTTTTTTATTTTTATTTAAAATTTTTAAATTAATATAAAAGGGGGGAAAGGGAAAAAAAAAAAAAAAAAAAAAAAAAAAAAAAAAAAAAAAATATAAAAAAAAAAAAAAAAAAAATTTTAAAATTTTAAATTTTAAAATTTTTAAAAAAAAAAAAAAAAAAAAAAAAAAAAAAAAAAAAAAAGAAAAAAAGAAAAAAAAAAAAAAAAAACAAAACCCAAACGACTAAGGAAATTATAATAATTAAAAATAAATAAAATTTTTAGGTATGGAGTTTCCCCTTTTCCCTACCAACCCACCCCACCCCCAAAAAAAAAAAAAAAACAAAAATTTTTTAAACAGTACTAAACACTCATTAACTCACCCGTAATAAGAACAAAAATTACGTACTCACCATTTTAAGAATTTAACATGAACGGAAACTTTACAGTCTTCATTTTTAAATTTCAGTCATTTTTCGACGGAATATTAGGGATAGATCTACTAACACATGTTAACGCAAAAATCGATTTCAAGGAACTTACCTTAAAGACACCCACCGTAATAATCAACTTATAGAATTATCTACAAAGTCAGGAAGGAAAATAAATTAGAATGTTAACTGAAACTTTAATAACCTACAATAACGAAATTCATTCAACAACAAAACTGACACCATTTGAACTATTCGCCGGAAGGACACACTTGTTTAATAGAACCATAGAATACAAAGATGGACACGATCACCTCATAAAACTAAACGAATTAAAAAACAAATTATACAGTGATGTATTAGAAAAAACAACCGCAAAAGCAAACGAAAGAATCTAAAAATCGAAAGAAAGTAGAACAGACCCGATTCCACTAGAAACGAAAAGAAAATAGGTGGAACAAGATAACTCCGAGATTTTAGAAACATATAGTTGACACGGATAGAGGGATGACGATTCTTTCAAGAAAAGGGCAGAAAATCCATAAAGAAAACATTAAAAACAAGAGGAACAGTCGACCGGCACGCGACAGTAGGATACCCTTCGACCTTTTTTTAAAGATAATTGAACGATACTACTAAATAATATTAATATTGTAATGAAAGCCTTAATATGCGTCATCATATGAATATGTGTATATGCATGTAGCATTTCATTGGCCAAGCCCATATGTTTGTGTGTGTGTGTGCGTTTGAATGCAAAAAATGCGTTTGCATAGAAACGAAGAGAAGAACAACAGATGGCACTACGCGCTAGTTACCACATGCACCCTTCCCCCGGTCAGCATCGTACCTCCTCCTAAACCGAAGCGGGAGAACAACAAAGAGAGTAATACGACTCCAACTCGCAACGGCGGCACTTATATTTACTCTTAAACACTTACACACTAAAATAAAACTCAAATGTATACTTATATATAAGTGAACCCAGAGCCAAGAGTACATTGCTCCAATTAAAATAAACAAACAGGAAAAGGGCCAGAATGCCGACTAGGCATTGTTGCAACATTGTAAATTCTTAGAAGCACAAAATATGTACTGAGTCGTTTTAAGTATCGAGTCGTGTTGAATAAAATTTATTCTGTATCTATCATCCGAAACAAACGGACGTATTTTAATTCCAAAATCCTCCCTATATAAAAATAAAAGTGAATAATACAGTTAAAATAAAAGTTAAAACTATCCAACGTCATCTCATCAATCGGAAAAAGCAGACCCCTTCCCCTTTTGTTCAGCAAACAAACCCTCTGGAACATCGTTGGATCCATAACTGGCGCAGCCGGACTCAAAGAACTATGCAGTGGACTCCCATATATTGGCTATGCATGTAAGACAGCAACGGTAGTAGGGAAAACTAAATTATTAATAATAAAAGTGAAATGACAAAATCATAATGCAAAGTTACACAATCAATCTCAGTACGAAAATCATAATGCATCGTCAGCGAAAACCCAGTGGTCGCATTTGACGGCCGCAGCCACGTATCAGATTGCATATCCAAAGAAGCGAGTACGTGGCAGCATAAGTCCATAGTGAGCAGTGTTCGTTTTAGTGATGTATGCATGTGATGTACATGCGAATACCCACATTCATAAAAAGCAAAAGGGCTTACGCAATGAGGCGACACGATAAGGTGTTCTGGAGTATATCAAGAGATAAAGCAACAAAGCTTACGAAAGAACGTGTATAAGATTTATAAAAAAGATACAAGCAATAAGGCTTCCGCAAATAAGTGCGAGATATATCAAGAAGAAATAATAAAGCTTAATCTGAAGAGGCACAACCTGAATGAAGAAGACGGGAAACAGTTCAATTACAATAACATGCAGAGTTGCAGGGCGCAAAGCTGTACGTTGTTTTTGAATGTACCCGAATTCGACGTTAAAGGGTCGCTAACTGATTATTAAGCCCACTTAAAATAATTAAATATTAACAAATACAAAACAAAAACATATAAACCAGGAACAAATTGTTATAAATAATTTTATAAAAAATTTTAAAACGAAATTTTTAAGCACTTAACGGAAGAACACAATGAGATACATGCGTTACAGTACACTAACAGATTAGGCTACAATATTGATATATTATACAATCATATCTCTAACATATTAGAAAGCATTTTGCTAACTAAACTAAAAATAATACCTAAATTCATATTATCAATGGAGGAAACAGATAGGATCATGGAAATTTTTTCTGAACAAAATGTAACAATAGAATCTCAAGAACACTTGTATAGGCTATTAGAAATGGATACATTTATAAATAAAACAAATGTCATTTTTTATATAAGAATACCTATATTTGAGCAACAAAATTATAAACTCGCCCGTACTATTCCAATTCCATTAAACACAACAAAGTTCTTACAAATTCCGAATTATATTCTATTTAACAAAAATATTGTAAAATCCATAAAAGAAAGATGTGACCAAGTTCACGAAATATACATTTGTAAATCTAAGCTAGAGGTAACTCCCATTGGAGAAGAGAGGTGTATTCAAGCAATAGCCAATGCGGACCTGACAGTATGCGACGCAATCGAGGTTGACAAACAGAAACGAATTCTGGGACCGGAAAAGGGAAACATTTTAGTGCTAAATGGAGTCCATACGCAAATAAATTCAAACTGCGTTAGACCATTTCAAGTAACGGGGAATCTCGTTATTACGTACAAAGACTGTAATATTACGATCAATGGATTCACCTATGGAAACGAAGTAATAGAGATGGATGATAAAATCAAACTCGTCATACCCTTGTTCAAAGGAGTGAAGATAAATAATACAATGGAGGACTTAAATTTACAGAAGTTACACGGGGAAAATGTGAAAAGTCGAAATAAATTGGTCTACGTTCACAACGTGACGCAAACCCATTTTGCAGTCATTTACATCGGCCTGGCCATATTAACAGTTATAGTCATATTTATAATGGCTATAAAAAGGAGAGCTGCCGTATTCACACCGTCGCCTCCACTGGTAGATTTCGTGCCGACACTTCCCTCGATGTGGCCGTCACTTCAATCCAGGGGGGAGGAGTTACCACATGCACCCTTCCCCCGGTCAGCATCGTACCTCCTCCTAAACCGAAGCGGGAGAACAACAAAGAGAGTAATACGACTCCAACTCTCAACGGCGGCACTTATATTTACTCTTAAACACTTACACACTAAAATGAAACTCAAATGTATATGTCGAATTGTCTTTGTCACCCATTAGAGCGTAGCGTGTTTCAAACTGTTCACAGGCGGTCCCTCAAGCAAACTGCCCTGCTCGTTTTCTAACAGCCTATACGAAACCTTCGAACCACACTCGGCGGCAACTTCGCATCGCCGTGCAACTAAACAGGCGACACGGCGTTGTCGCCCCGCTCCAACGGTACTTGCCGAAAAACGACGGACACACCGTGCAGTTAAACAGACGACACGGCGTTGTCACACTGCTGCAACGGTACCTTCAGAAAAACCACGGACACACCGTGCAATTTAACAGGCGACACGGCGTTGTCGCACCGTTCTAACGGTACTTGCAGAAAAACGACGGACACCACGAGGTGTCCGAGCACAGACGCAAAACATAATATGATGAAATAATTCGAGGTCATGCGTGATGTTCTACTACTACCACTACTATTACTATTACTCCGACATATACTTATATATAAGTGAACCCAGACCCAAGAGTACATTGCTCCAATTAAAATTAACAAACAGGAAAAGGGCCAGAATGCCGACTAGGCATTGTTGCAACATTGTAAATTCTTAGAAGCACAAAATATGTACTGAGTCGTTTTAAGTATCGAGTCGTGTTGAATAAAATTTATTCTGTATCTATCATCCGAAACAAACGGACGTATTTTAATTCCAAAATCCTCCCTATATAAAAATAAAAGTGAATAATACAGTTAAAATAAAAGTTAAAACTATTCAACGTCATCTCATCAATCGGAAAAAGCAGACCCCTTCCCCTTTTGTTCAGCAAACAAACCCTCTGGAACATCGTTGGATCCATAACTCGCTCGCATTCTCTTTCCTTTTCCTTCCTACATGAGCATTGCATTGACGTCACAGCTTGCTGGCCTGTATACAAAATCTAGCGAACAAGGTTTTTTTTAATAACGTCTGTGTTTGTTGTCCGATGGGACGTTATGTTGATATTATAATTAGCTAAGTATAGTCCTACTCAGAATGTTGTATCTTTTGTAAGGCTCACAAATCAGCTTAAAAGATTAAATTATCGATTGCGGGGGCGGTGAGCGTGGCACCCAACATTTGAAAAAAGCTTCATCTGCGCGGGGTACATAGAAACATTCATGCCAAATTTTTCTTATTTATTGAATCTTCCCTTTTACTTAAGAGACTAACAATAAGTTTTCAAATCTTATTCTAAGCTAGCTTATTTTCATTTTATGATAATTAACATTTTAGAGACTAACAATAAGTTTTCAAATCTTATTCTAAGCTAGCTAATTATCATTTTATGAGATGATTTGTGCTATATGGCCTAACAAATTTAACGCTGGGCTGGTTGATCGTTGCGGTGCAGTCGACTTTGGCAGTATACTCGAAGAAGTTTTCTTGCAAGGGGATTTGGATGTGAGCCTAGTTTTTCCTTGTATTTTACTTTTCTCTCTGTTATTGTCTCAATGACAAGTTTTATTTGTAGGTCTTTGTGTATATTCTCGTTCCGAAGATACCATGGAGCTCCAGTTATGATTCTCAGAATCCTAGACTGTGCTCGCTGTATGATGTCGATGTTGCTTCTCGATGCATTGCCCCATAGCTCGGAGCCATAGGTCCATATGGGTTTAAGAACGGAGTTATACAAAAGGACTTTGTACTCCAGGCTTAGGGGAGACCGAACGTTTATAAGCCAGTGTAGATCCTTTGCTTTTAGTCTCAGGTGCGTCGACTTGGCCTCTATGTGTTTCCGCCAGGTGAGCCGCTTGTCCAGATGAATACCTAAGTATGTTACGTCATCGGCTTGTGGGATGCGCGTGTGGTTCATAACCAGGGCTAACCAAAATATTTACGTAAATATTAAATATTTATTTAAATATTTTGGGCATATTTGGGAATAAATAAATATTTTAACGATCTGCGGCTTTTCGTAAATATTTTGGCCTTTTTTACATAATTTAGTGAAATTACATGTATATTATTTCTTCAAATCAATAGAAATGCCCAAAAATTGATTTATCCTAAAAATAATTTCCAAGCAGATTACATGAATCATGTATCTATGAACTCAGGGAATTTTCTGGAAGCGGTTTATTTACTTAAACTGCCGAGTAATGTGTTTTATCTGAAGTCGAAGCATTCAAACACGCTCCGGTAGTATCATGTGATGTAGAGCGCTCATTTTCCGGCTACAAAAGAGTACTAGAGGACTGCCGGCGATCTTTTACATTTGAAAATTTGCGAAGTCATGAAATAATTCACTGTTATAATGTTGTTTGACTCATTGATGGACCATGTAATTCAAGAAAATAAAGTTTTATCGTAAATATTTATCTCAAATATTTCGTTTGTTTTATCGTAAATAATAAATAAATATTTCGGGATTTTTCGTAAATATTTTGGTTAGCCCTGTTCATAACCAAGGGCGGGCAGCTTTGTTTGTTAAGGGTAAACGTAACTTGTTTGCATTTTTGTTCATTTACTCGTATGCGCCAATCTGCAAGCCAATTCTCTACACATGTTAAATAGCGTGCTAGTTGCATCGTAGCTTTTACTGGGCATCTGGATCGACTCAGTATTGCAGTGTCATCAGCGAATGTGGATATTGTTAGCTGGTAGTCTGTTGGGATGTCCGCCGTGTATAGGGTGTATAGAATTGGACCTAATACACTTCCTTGGGGCACTCCAGCTTTTATAGTACAATCGCTTGAAATGCTTGAGCGACATCTAACCGCGAACACTCTTTGGTATAAGTAAGACTTTAGAAGCTTATGTAAGTTTTGAGGCAGCAGTTTGGTTATTTTAAACATAAGTCCATTCAACCATACTCTATCGAATGCTTGTGCAACGTCTAAGAATAAAGCTGTACAATATTCACGATGCTCAAAAGCAGTGCGAATTTCCGTTGTGATGCGGTTAACCTGCTCAATAGTTCCATGTTTTGCCCGAAAACCAAATTAGTGCGATGGGAGTGTGTCGTGTGTTTTAAGGTGGGGACTGATTCGTAGCAGCAGTACTTTTTCAAATAACTTGGAGAGATAAGTAAGTAGGCTTATTGGCCTGTATGATGATGGCTGTGTTTTGTCTCTCCCAGGCTTAGGGATCATAACTATCACTGATATCTTCCACTTTTGAGGAAAGTATCCAATTTTGGTAATAGCGTTGAAGAGTAGGCAGATTTGTAGAACTGCACACATTGCAAGCTCGATGTTCATTTTCGGTGTTATTAAATCGAAGCCAGGCAATTTTCCAGTCTTCAGTTGCTCTCTAATGACTTTCGTTATTTCGCTTGGCCGGAATTCTATGGGATCTTGTGGTGCTAAGTCAGATGCAGTTAAGGGTGGGAGAGTAAATGAGTTATTGTCTAGATTTGGATGGAATACCTTTTTGAGATGATCAGCGAAGACTCTTGCTCTGTCCATGTCACTACGAGACCAGTTTCCGGTAGAGTTACGGAGGGGTACGACAGTTTCTGCTGGTGCCTGCAGATTCCTGTGGGCTTTCCACAATGAGTTTTTTGTGCTGGTGGGCGTGAGATTCTCGATGTAACGCAGTTGTGCGTCCGCTTCTTTTTTCTTAAGCGCTTTAGTAAGTCTGCGAGAAGCTGCTTTTAGTCTTCTCTTTGCGCCAGGTGATCTGTGCTCCTGCCACTCCCTTCGAAGTCGTCGTTTTTCAAGCACAAGGAGTTCGGTATCTCGACTTGTCATGTTGAACTTTTTACTGCATCCGTGGGTATCTTGTAGAGTTGACGCTTTTGCTGCTGCAACTAGTGTTGTTTCTAGGCTACCAGCAAACTGATCGATGTCTTGCTCGGTTTCCAATGAGCTAGAGAAGTCGGTATGTGAACAAACATATTTTTTGTACCTCTCCCAGTTGGACCTGTTGCTTGTGAGTCTATACGGCCGCTCGATACGTTGCAGTTGGTACAAAAGATTAAAGAGCACCGGGCAGTGATCAGATGAAAGTTCTGAAAGTGCCTCAGCTGTAATCATTGATTGGGATATCCTTTTGGTGATGGCAAAGTCAATCAAGTCTGGAAGCTTTTTAGGATCTGCTGGCCAGTATGTAGGCATACCCGAAGCTTTTAGCTTTTATAATAACTGAGATCAGTGTGTTCATCTCGACAGCCAGACATCCGGACAGACATGGCTAAATCGACTCGGCTAGTGATGCTGAGCAAGAATATGTATACTTTGTGTGGTCTCCCACGCCTCCTTCTGCCTGTTACATACATTTTCACAAAGTTAGTATACCCCTTTTGACCATTTTCAATGGTCGAAGGGTTTAAAAAGAATAAAGAAATAAGAAAACGAATTTTTTTTCAAAATATTACAGATAACTAGGAGTAATGGGACAGTCAATAATGATACAGCAATTAAACGAAGGACAACGACCCGATATTATAAAAAAGGGATCAGCAAGAGTAATTATAAATTACCAATCGATAACAATCACAGAAGTTATTAAACAAAAACCTTGTTCGCTTTGATTTTGTATACAGACCAGCAAGCTATGACGTCATTGCAATGCTCATGTAGCAAAGAAAAGGAAAGAGAATGCGAGCGCGCAGCGCCATCTGTTGTTCTTCTCTTCTTTTCTATGCACACGCATTTTTTTCAAACGCACACACACACATACATACATTTGTGCTTGACCAATGAAATGATACCCGCATATACACGTATTCATACACAGACGCATATAAAGGCTAACGTTACGATATTTCTATTAAGTAGAAGTATTGTACAATTATTGACGCTTTACGTTTTAAAAGGCCCACTGTCGCGTGCCGCTCGACTGTTGCTCTTATTATGAAATTAAATTTTTGAAAATTATTTTTATTGATATTTTATTAAATAACTGTAATTTTCCTTTTAATTTAGAAAAATTAAAGAAGTTGCACCCCAGTCGCGCGTAGGACTCAAACTTACGCACGCACACAAGTTAACAAACAAGAGATATCAATACTTTATTGGCTCCACTCGCATTAGTTTTTAAACTACCCTCACTATAATTAAGCTTACTTATCAGATTTTTGGGGTCAGCACACTCAACAAGAGCGACCAACGACGGTAACCTGACACTTTCTGATACTGCAAGTGCTACGTTGTCGCCTATGGTATGCTGAGTCGGCTTGCCGACTCTAAGCATTGCATAAACATTTCTTCTTTTAGCTTTTGATTCCATTTTATACATTTTGTACTTTTAGTTTTATATTGATCATACAACAGCACAAGCTGAAAATATATTGCTCCGGCACTTGCCGTTTAAAATCTAAATATCTTTTATTGCTGACTCCCTAGGCCAGTGATAAGGAGAGCCAGTTGCTTTCCCATCATATTCTTCATAATCTTCAGCTGCTGCTGCCACATACTGAAGTCTACTCGCCGTTAATAGGAACGGCCAACTACAAGCTGCCATCCCTCAGAGATTATACATCTGAGGCACCGGAATATATTTAATTGGCGCCCAACGGAAAAGGATTCACACCCTAGAGAGTCAGGATTAGATTATTCCAAAAAATGTAAGTTCATGAGTTTTCCAGGTCCATTCAGACCAGTAAAGGTGGAATACGACAGTGAAGATAGTTGGGATTCAAATCAAGACATTTAAGGAGTTAATTTGACAACGAACGACATGGACGTGAACCAGGTTCAGGCTCTAATCGAGAGTGCTTTAGCTCAGCAAGAGAGGCAATTCCAGGCACAACTTAACACAATGAACGAACATTTACAACGTATAAGTATGGAAGTTCCACAAGTAATCACGTATGAGAGAATAACTGCCAACCCAGCAATTGCTTGTGACCTTTCACTTGACATCATAAATCGGTACCGGAATTTAGTGATACTCAGGAAGAATACGTGTCGTGGAGGCAGACCATATAATGGAAGCAATGTCCATTATCAAGCTGTGACCATAATCAGGAACAAAATTAGGGGTTTAGCGAGAGCGTTACTATTTTCGCACATCACTGTGCTAAACTTTGATGCTATTATAGCAAGGTTGGATAGTACCTATGCTGAAAAGACCTCATTACGCATGCTGCGCCAGGCATTAGACATGGTTAGGCAGGGCGACTTATATTTAGTGGACTATTACGATGAAGTCAAAAGAAAACTCAGTTTAGTGACGAACAAAGTCATTATGACCCATGAACAAAAAGGCGAGAATTTGCTCAGACAAATGACCAGTACGCACAGAAAAGAAGGAATTCGTCCGAACGTTTTACAGGCCCAAGACGCCAGCGTATAAATAATGTAGTGCACTCTCCCAAAACTTCCAAAGAAAAGGAGGCAGAATATGAAAACGCAGCCACTGCTGCAGTAAACGACATTGACGATGAAAATGAGACCACATATAATGATGACTCACTAAATTTTTAAGGGAACGCTCCCAGTTGCCGTTTATCGAACGCCAATTGGCTGGGTGGATACTAAAAATACTTATAGATATAGAGGCGGCCAAAAATTATGTAAAGCCCATAAAGAAGCTAAAAACATAACGCCGGTCGCCAAACCTTTCACTGTTAGCTCAATACACGGCTCCAGTGACATTAAAAACAAGTGCTCAATGAGAGTATTTAACCGCACAAGCCCTTTCTTTTTACTAGACTCACTCGGCAAATTTGACGCCATCATAGGCTTCGACTTGCTGACGCGTGCAAATTTGACCGAAAAGACAAAAGAATACGTCGAACCCAAGAACTTGTTCAGTTTGAGATCATTTTTAGGCTATTACAGAAGATTTGTCAAAAAATTCGCCTCAATAGCAAGACCTCTGACAGACTGAAGGGTGAAAACGGCTTAATAAGTAAAAATATGTCAAGGAAAGTTGCAGTTGAATTCAACGAAACTCAGCGCAACCCATTTGAATGTCTGCGGAATATTTTGGCATCAGAAGATGTCCTAATTATATACCCAGATTTCGAAAAACCATTTGACGTAACCAATGATGCATCAGCAAGCGGCATTGGCGCAGTTTTGTCCCAAGAAGGTAGACCAATCAGTATGATTTCCCGAACACTGAAACAGGCTGAATTACGCTATGCCACAAATGAAAGGGAGTTGCTAGCGATAGTGTGCGCTTTGGGCAAATTACAAAATTTTTTGTACGGCACAAAACAAATAAACATTTTTACCGATCACCAACCGCTCACCTTTGCAGTATCGGACAGAAACACAAATGCAAAAATAAAAAGGTGGAAAGCCTACATTGATGAGCACAATGCTAAGGTTTTCTACAAAGCAGGAAAAGAAAATGTAGTAGCAGGCCTTATCTCGACAAGATACTACTCGTATTAACACTTTACAAGACCAACCGCAATCTGACGCTGCAACGGTTCATAGCGAATTATCATTGACCTACACGGTCGAATGCACTGACAAACCAGTCAACTGTTTAAGAACCAAATTTTTTTGGGAGAATCATGTTTCTTTTTGAAACAATGTATAATAGTACTCGCAGCAAAATTCGCCATTTAGTTAACTCCACTGACAAAAACGCCGTATTTTAAATACTCAAAGACATAGTAAACTCAGATGTTGTAAACGCAGTACATTGCGATTTACCAACATTAGCTCGTTTTCAAAACGAAGTTGTATCACATTTTCCGAGAACCAAGTTCTGGCACTGAAAAAATTTCGTGACAGACATAACTAACAAGAACGAGCAGTTGGAGATCATTACTGCCGAACATAGGCGAGCAATAGGCGACTTTATAAATCCAATAATTCAATTGGTAAATATTTTCCCAAACATTAAGACCATATACTGCGACAATGAAGCCGCCTTCAACTCAGAGACAGTCACATCATTGCTCAAAAACAACTACAATAAAAATGTCGAAAACGCGCCCCCACTTCACAGTTCTTCAAACGGTAAAGTAGAACGGTTCCACAGCACCCTAGCAGAAATCGCAAGGTGCCTAAAGATGGATAAAAAGATCAACGAAACGGTAGAGTTAATTCTAAGGGCAATCGGTGAATACAATAAAACGATACACTCAATCACATACAAAACTCCCATGGAAATCGTACACGCAACACCAACTGAATTACGCCAGACCATACAGGATAGATCAACAAGGGCCCAACAGGACAATCTCGACGACAGCGAAACACAAAATTGACTTCAGGCTGCCAGCGCGCCGGCCGAAGCATTTGCCTGTTGTCAAACTTCACTAGCAACGCATACATTCACATGCCAGCATGTGCATCGAAGTTCCCAGCCGAACATCGAAGTTCCGAGCCGAGCGTGCAGCCGAAGTGTATGGGGCGCAGGATTGAAAAAAGCAGTGATAACACTTTTACCCCCTGTTTGAGGTCTCTATGTGTTCAGTGCTTAGTGATTTATATAAAATAGCATGTAAGGAAAACACATATTGTATCAACATAACTATCGTATAGAATAACAGCGGGTTGATATCGATCTATTAATATAAGCAACCATGTATAACATCGATATATCAAATGCAATGTTCGATTAATAAGAAGCGGGAAGCTTGTTTTCAATTATGATCTCGAAGCGTCGGTAGAAGAAGAAAAAAAAATAAAAAATTGTAATAAAATAAGAAAATACTTAAAATAAAATAAAGACTATATTGCCTACTACAATTACAGAAGTGGTCCGAATATTCACGTTATGGATATTGATATTTCGGCAGTGTTGCTGGCACAATTAAAGAAATGGTTGGCAATTTTGGGCTTGTCAACAAAAGGCGGCAAAGCTGAATTATTGGCGCGTTTCAATGCAGTACCGATCGAAGAGCGTGACAGTGTTCTGATGATGGATCAAGCTGAAACAGAGGGCGAAACCGAGGTTCATGGTGCAATGTTGGAGGCGCAAAGAAAAGAGATTTCCTAGAATCAAGAAATTCTCAGGAATTTGCAGGCGGAGATACGAGCAGCAACCGACATGATAACGCAATTACAAATGCGCAATAGCGTTAATGTGAATTGCGGTGAGCAGCAAGAAGAAGCAGCGCTTGTAAATAATTTAGATGCCCGACAAGATGACGCTGGTATTTCAAATGATGATGAAATTCAAATTGGTGCGAGATCGGATGACATCGCTGCAGGGTCTTCGAGCATGTTTCTACTGGCAAAGGAAGTGCTGTTAGAATTTACTGGTCATACGTCGGTGCGTAATTGGATAATGCAGTTGCAGAATGTTGCTAGCGCATATAATTTGACGAAAATGCAATGTCGTTTATTGTGTATGGCATAACTCAAAGGTGTTGCACTTCAATGGCTGCATGCTGATCCAGCACGCATTAATCAACCCTTCGAGGAGTTGTTGCAGCAATTAAAACTAGCATTTGATGGGAAAGTAACTAAAGGAGAATTACGACGCAATTTTGAACATCGTAACTGGAAGTTTTACTACGACAGTAAGGTTGGATTGGCGCGAGACGTTAACATGAATGAAGAGGAGTTGGTGGATGGAATTATCGAAGGGATTCCAGTAGATAATCTTCGCATGCAAGCAAAATTACAGAGAGCGCTGAAAAAGTTTTTCGGGTGTTTGCTGAGATGATACTTCCTGTACAACAACGGAGTTATGCTAAAGGCCTTGATAAATCGGAGGCAGCGCGGAGCGGTGCACTGAAGCAGTTGCGTTGCTATAATTGCAATATAAAAGGGCACTGGAAAAAAGATTGCAAGCTACCAATTCGAGAGAAGGGAACATGCTATGGATGTGGATCTGCAGGGCATTTGGTAGCTCAATGTCCCAAGAGGAAATCGGAAGGTGATAATAATTATGTAAGACCAGTTGAAATTTATTTTAGCAAAGGTATTGATAAGTCAATTATTGCAGAAGCCCTCATAGATTCGGGAAGTACAGTATCATTTATTAAAATAAGTCCCTGGTGGAGTGGATCTGCAGGAGAATTACAACAAATATTTTGGTCTAAATGAAAGCCAGTTAATTACTTACTATTGGAAAAACACAATGATACTCGTATGTAAAGAAACAACAAGTTAAAATATATCTTGATTTGATAATTGTTTCCGACGAATCTATGAGGTGTGGAGTAGTTCTGGGTAGAGACTGTATGAAAAAATTTGATCTGAAAATTGATTTATCGGCATTAAAAATGATTACGGTAGTGCGTATTGAAAATCAAGACGAAAACACGAAGGCAGAACTTAGTGTATTGAAAGATGAAGATTTAGTAAATGAAGTGCCAATGGAGGAAATAAAATTAGTTAAATTGTTAGATAGCAAAAAGTTAGAAGAGAAATTGTTAGATGAAGAATTCTTAGATATGAAAAGTAGGAGTATGTTTTTAGACAATGAATTAGTTAGTGAGAGATTATGTGAGTTAGAAGATAATACTAAAGGGCATGCCCAAATAAATGATGATTTTGAAGAAGCCTTATTACAGATTTGCATTTTGGACAATGAAGTAGTGGAACATTTATACAATATTAGGGAACAGGAAGAATGGCAAGTGCGATGTGAATTAGAGACAATTTTAAGAACGATGTATGTTAATGCGGAAAAACATATTACGCCAAAGGTTAAATGCGAAATGAATATTACGGTAGAGAATGCAAAACCTTTTAGTTGTTCACCAAGAGGACTATCATATGTAAAGAGAGAGAAATTACAGCTGATGTTAGATGAGTATATAAGGGATGGTATAATACAAGAGAGCAGTTCAGAGTATGCATCGCCAATAGTGTTTGAAAGAGGGAGTCTCCCAACAGAGAAGACGCGAGGCACTGCGACCAGAATGATCTTTTGTGCCCACAAATAGTGTTAATTAAAAAGAAATCAGGTGAGTTAAGAATGTGTATTGATTTTAGGAGACTTAATAAGGTGGTGATAAAAGACAACTATCCTTTACCGCTAATAGATGATTTGCTTCATAGGTCAGTGAATAAAACAGTATTAACGAAGCTGGATCTAAAAAAATGGCTATTATTATGTGTTTATGGATAAGGAATCGATAAAATACACTTCGTTTGTTACCCCTTTAGGGCATTATGAATTTTTAAGAATGCCGATGGGGTTGAAGACAGCTCCACAAGTTTTTCAAAGATTTGTTAATAATATATTTATGGACATGATAAAAGAAAACAAGGTTATAATATATATGGGTGATATTATGATTGCGAGTGTGGGTATGAAGGAACATTTACTTATTTTGAAAGAAGTCCTTAAGCGTTTAGTGGAAAACCAACTTGAATTAAGGTTAGACAAGTGTGAATTTTTACAGGATAAGGTAAGGTATTTGGGATTTGAGATAGCTAAAAATGGCATTAGAGCAGGAGGAAAGGGACTGAAAGCAGTTAGAAATTTTCCATACCAGTGAAAACGCAGTCAGTGCATAGTTTCCTGGGGTTGTGTTCTTATTTTAGAAAAAAGTTTAAATTTGAGAAAAAAGAGTTAGATTGTTCTCAGCAGTTAAAGGATAAATTAGTTGAGGCACCGATTTTGGCCATGTTTGATCATAAGAAGGAAACTGAGCTTCATTGTGATGCCAGTGCATTAGGATTTGGGGTGGTATTGATGCAAAAAGAGCATGATGGAAAATGGCATCCGGTATTTTATTTTTCGAAAAGGACAACAGAAACAGAAGCCAAATACCATAGTTTTGAATTAGAAACTTTAGCAATTATATATGCGTTGCGGAGATTCCGGATATATTTGCATGGCAGACATTTTAGGATCTTAATAAGATTGAGCTTAATCAGAGAATTGCTAGGTGGGCTTTGGAACTACAAGAATTCGATTATGAATTGAAGCTAGCGGGTAAACAAATGCAGCATGTAGATGCACTTAGCAGATGTAATGATGCGATTTAATAATCGCTCAGGCCAAAGATGAAAAGTTACAGAATATTACAAAATTGTTGGAGGAAAATGAACATAAGCTTTACGAAATGAGGAATGGCTTTGTGTTTAGGAAAACCAATAATGGTAGATTATTGTTTTGTGAGCCACAAAGGATGGAGGATCATGTGCTATACAAGTATCATGATCAGTTAGGACATATTGGTAGAGACAATATGTTAAGTGCGATAGTGAAAAGTTATTGGTTTCCGAATATGAAGAATAAAGTTATGGAGCACATTGAGAATTGTTTAAAGTGTATTGCTTTTTCAACAAAATATGGTAAAGGGGAAGGATTGTTGCACAGTATACCTAAAGGAAATAAACCATTTGAATTAATTCATATAGATCATTATGGTCCAGTTGATAATAGCAGATTAAAAAAACATATTTTTGTAGTAGTAGATGAGTTTACGAAATTTGTAAGATTGTATACAACTAAGACAACATATCACTTTTAAACATTATCGGTCATGATCCAGTACTCAGCTTGCCGCAACTCCACAGGATGAACAACCAAAATTTGCGCATCATTGAAGACTTCAAAAAGGAAGTGGAAATAGCTGGTTCACCCAAAACATGGTTCGCAATAGGAGCAGGTCTGAGCGTCATTTTATTCGGCTCACTCCTCCTTTTTCAAGTAATAAGAAGAAGACGAGACTCGATAGAAGTACAAAAGGCCATTGACAAATTCAGCGTGACCGAGGACGGTCCACGATATAAAAGGGGGAGTAGTTAACAAACAAGAGATATCAATACTTTATTGGCTCCACTCGCATTAGTTATTAATAACCTGACACTTGCTGATACTGAAAGTGCTACGTTGACGCTTATGGTATGCTGAGTCGGCTTGCCGACTCTAAGCATTGCATAAACATTTCTTCTTTTAGCTTTAGATTCCATTTTATACATTTTGTACTTTTAGTTTTATATTGATCATACAACAGCACAAGCTGAAAATATATTGCTCCGGCACTTGCCGTTTAAAATCTAAATATCTTTTATTGCTGACTTCCTAGGCCAGTGATAAGGAGAGCTAGTTGCTTTCCCATCATATTCTTCATAATCTTCAGCTGCTGCTTCCACATCCTGAAGTCTACTCGGCGTTAATAGGAACGGCCAACTACGAGCTGCCATCCCTCAGAGATTACACATCTGAGGCAGTGGAATATGGTATTTTTAATTCACACAAATTCTCTAAGGAATGCCGTCCCCCACTCTAATCACAAAGCCACTGCCTTATTTCTTGTCCAATCGGCAAAATTGCATTCTAAGGCAATTCTGTTAACATTCTATGTAAATAAAAAGTTTTGTAAAATGCTGTGCGTCCGACTCTAGATTTAAACTTAGGTACGAGTATGCTTGCGTAAATAAGGTCGTAATTATACGCATAAGTATACGTTCAAATTGAGTTTAATTCAGATCATATCCATATTATTTTTAGTCCGATTTAAATGAAATTTTCAGAATAGACCCGTGGCAAGGTATTTGTTATGTGAGATGTACAACTTTGTTAGTTATTACTGATTTACAGAGGCGGGAAGGGGCGTGACCAAATTTCAAAAAAGCTTTGAAACACTGCAACATACACGGATGTTGTTTCAGACAGACAAACAGACAGACATGGCTCAATCGACTCGGCTGTTGATACTGATTCAGAATATATATAGTTTATGGGGTCGGAGATGCCTCCTTCTGCCTGTTACGCACATTAGCGTTCCGACAAACACAATAGACCATGCATTTTTTTTTAAATCCATGGCCTAAACACCTAAATCTAAAAATTTACGAAAACGAAGAACTTAAAATAAATCTAACACGTATTACACCTAATCTACACAAAATACACTTAACAAATACAGAATTACAAAATCATATTGTAAAATTACAAGAAACGAATACCAAACAATACACCCTCACCTATATGAATATTGTAGTATTAGCTATAATAATAATAATAATTAATAAGAAGAAAAATCAAAACCGAATAATAAGCTCATTGCCTACAGTCGTTCAGCCAGAGATTCCATCTCTATGGCCATCTCTCCACACTAAGGTGGGAGGAGTTACCACTTCAGCAATTCCCACAGAAACCACCACGAGCTACGCTCATGGCATAAACGTCGACGCCACTGACTGAAAACAATTATGGACATGCAACAGAATAATTGACATACAAAACTCAGCACTCGGGAATTACTGGATTGGCACTCTAGTTTGACAAATAAACGACTCAGCACTTAGCAACTAAGTAAAAGTACACCATTTAAAAAGAAGCTTTTGAATAAAATAAAATTCTTTATTGAACTGCTGAAGAGGAAAGACCAAAGATTTTCATTTCAAATCAAAAAACAAACGATTCCAGTGACATTCCCAAAAGAAGACGATCATCTCTATCCTACCAGTAGGATTCTCCCCATTTTTTAGTAATCCCGAGCACACCAGTGGTTATGCGCGCGTGGTGAAGGATACGATTGCCTTAACGGAAAAATACTCACAGTCACACATGAAGCACTTGCTGAGTGTGGATTCGGCGCACGTCCAAGATCTGTTGGATGCATTGGGCACGCACCGCAGGGTGGCCAGAAGCCTAGACTTTCTGGATTCTATGCTGAAAGTCGTAGCCGGCACGCCAGACGCTAGCAATCTTCAGAGGAGTAGGTTCTTAGAAAGGCGATTAGTCGAACAGTAGGCAAATATAAATCAACACTAAAGTTCAGAACCAGATTAATCAACTAACCTAATTCTAACTTAATTCTCAAAGCGCCAAAGGGGTCACAAATTGACATTTAAAATCAGTTGGGCTTGAGGAACCTACCAACACCCCCATTGGGGACCTAATGTCTGTGTCGTCTGTGAAAGTCCTACAGTCCAGTAGCTCATTACACTTCATAATTAAGTTTCCTAAAATTAAGTTTACTTGCCAAAAGGTTACTATTTTCCCCATTAGCCATAAAGAGGCCATGCTGCGAATCACCGACAATGTTTTCGCAGACTGCGATAATGAAGTCCGCACTGTCAAGAATTGCACCGCATCTACCAGCACCGTCTTTTGCAGATTGTCATCGATTAGTTCATGCTTCAGAGAGCTCCACACTCGCGGCGTGGCGCACTGCGAAATGCAACCAAGCAGCCTGGATCCCATCAGCTACGTGGATGACGGGATTGTCATCATCAACGACAGAGCCGCCAAGGTGCAAGTAGACAACAGCACTAAGATCTGGGTGCACGGGACGCACCTCATCACCTTCGCCCAGCCCGCTACGATAAATGACACTTCGTTCACCAATCGAAATAGCGTTCAGAGCCGTGTTCCGGGAGTAGCAAAATTACCACTGTTGAACGTTACCGCTACCCACAATGTGCTAAGTCTCCCGTACCTTCATCGCCTTAATGAACGTAAACTGGAGATTATTCGCATGTTCAGGGAGGAAATTGACGCTGATCGCCTTCATCGAGCGGTACCCGTTGCGGTGCCAATATGTTGCCTGCTCATTTGTGTCAGCGTCGTGGGCTGGCGTATCCGGAAGGCTAGAAGATCTGCAAGGCAGTTGAATGTGGCAATCGCGGAAATCAGGGCGGCCACCATCTTGAAGGGGGAGTAGTTAACTTAGGTTACCGTCCACAGACGACAAAATAAAATAAGCGTAACGGCATTCTGTTGAGTAGGCATTATGCTAGACGTCGCTGAATAGCTGGCAACTACCGCATATTTGCGTGGCCGCTACGAACATGAATCCGCAACGATATCTGTTGCTGTTTCACTCGAGCTTCAGTTTTCATTTTTTATTCGACAGCGGCAGCTCCGCAAATATATAATTACATAAAATAATCGCTCCGTCTTTCTATTGGGACATTAAACGTCAAGCAAAAAATTATATAACATTTATAGTAACTCCAGTGATTAATTAATTTATATGTAAATTATATATATAGATAAAATCTGATATGGTAAAATTGCTTGCAATCTCCAATAATTTGTATGGTAGCTATACGATGTTCGTTCCGGCTCGTTCCTTATTTACAGCGTGCTGCAATAAAAAGCATCTGTCTCAAGTTTAATCAAAATAACTCTAAAACTGTAAGACAAATTTTTTTGCAACTGCCGGAAACACGGACACACGGATACATGGACAGACGGACAGACCTAGTACGAGCTAGTTCATGTTTGAAGATGTTTCATAAAGTGGCAAACTCCTGGCCAAAATTATATACTCTCTTCAAATGTCTACAAGTGACTACGATTCCCCAGCAATTTGTGGAACGTTCTTTGACTCCTTTATTTTTTTCTTGCTTTTGTTGGTAAATTGGACTTTCCGACTTGATTGTGCGACAAACTTTGTCTTATTCTTATTTATAGACGAAAGTTACAGTCGGGCCCAAAAGATAAGATACCTTTCGCCTGATGGCAACGATTGGCAGCATCGTACAGATAGAGCTTCCTTAACTTAATTTGAATGAATGTACAATATACGTCAAACAGGAAATTGTAACTTAAATAATTTATAATTGCAGATCTGCAGATCATCTTGATCTGCATATGGTATATTTTGCGTTGTGGACAAGAATTGCAAATATCAAGGTCAAGGTACAGTAAAATTACCTTCATGTGTAAGATACCTTTTTCCCAGTTTTGGAAAGCCATTGCTAATAAACAAAGAACACCTTAAGACAAAATGGTCTCCTTATCCGCACAGTAACACACAAATGCAGGTTCCGCAAAAACGAAAACACTCCAGCAGGCGCAGGCATCATATTTTACATAAATTACTATTTATTTTTATTATACGATCCGACTGAAATTTAAACTGCCTGTGTCAGATAACAAGGAAAATAGGCGAGCTTGAGATCCATCTGATGAGTTACTGTCGACGAAATAGAGCGAAGGGTATCTAGCGTTCTTCTGGTTGTTAATATCATAAAAAACTACCGTTACATCCACTGCTAACACAATTATTAAATATTTGGAAATTACCAACTCTAGATTATTTCCACGATCTTCATGTACTTACCTGTGATTTTACGAAGTCATCAGGTGTGTCATGATCGAAGCCACAACGCTTTAGTCTTAACTCCTTTTTTACAGGATTGATTACCACTCGTAGTTTTGTCATCTTAATCTTGCAAGTTACTCTGTATTTTTACAGCTGATTTTAGCAAACAAGAGCTGATGAGGTAATTGATTTAACTGAAGCTGATAGCTGGCTGGTCCTCCTAGGTTCCTGCTACCTGGTACTTAAAGAAATATGTATATTTAATAATTAATTTGATATATATTTATCTATTTGCTTAGAAACACTTTATTTTCGACACACAAAACTAACATAACTTCTATTGATACGCAAACTATGAAATTACATTTGTATTTGGAATCGTTCATACGGACTTTCTGTGTACTTCATTAGCGTAAGTAGCAGTCCATATTTTGTAGAACATTACATTAAAATGACAGATAGTGAACGTGATGAGGACAGAATTGTACGATAGTACTCCTTAATAGAAATAACTTAACGTACGCCTTCATATGCAAATTAAACGACCGGATCTCGTTGCTGTCTGCCACCGTTGCGCAACACTCGCTGGGATCGAAATTCGTATGCACGAGGCGCTGACGCAGCAGATGTCGGTGGGTATCGAGGAAGAGAATTTGGTGGCCTTGGATAACTTTAAGATTCTTTGTTCTTGAGTTCTTAACAAAGTCAAAATAAAGCGTGACGTATCGCTCCGATAATAACGTGTATTTGAAACGTAAATGTGTTATTTGTAGTATTTGGCGACCAGCAATAACAACCAACAAACTGTCACACTAAGCGTTAAGGGGTACTGTTGTTAACCAAAGTAAAACATTGTAATTGAATTTGAGTCTGACCAGCGGCTAACACTTTCGGAAATTCTAAAGTCCAATACAGGTGGAGTACATCTGCACCCGCCTTTAAATCTGTAGGAAATATCATGTAAATGATTCTTTAGTAAAAAATGTGACGTGCTTGGCCATTTATGATTTTTGCATCATTTTGAAGAGTAGATAAATTTCCTTTATACCTTGTGTCGGATAATATTCCTGTCATACTTTGTGTCGGATAAAAGCTCTTTTGCATAAGTTGTAGTTGGCAACGGATTATTGCTTTAACTCATAGGCAGTTGACAGGTTGGCTGTGACGATAGCATAGAGGAAGAAATAGCACGGGTTGCTGAAAATCAGGGGTACCGGTTCTTAAATCTAAAAAAATGAACGTTGATCAGTTGAAGGTTGCAATGGAAGTCGCGCTGACAGCATTGAAAAAACAAAATGCACAGAAAAGAGGAGGCACTTCGAAGGCAAAATAGAGGCATAACATAGACAAAAGTCCATGTTTTTCAAAAGTTTTTCCGATTTTCTCATATGTGTCTTTGCTTCAGTCTACGTTAAGCGCAGTTCTCGGTACTACAAAGCCGTTCCAATCATAAGACCGAAATGCAAGTCTGCTGCAGATTCTGTCCAAGCGTCTTTAAGCACTCCATTAAATGTTTATGCCTTTGCTAAGAGTTTTGCCAAAGAGCAAGAAGTAGGGCTAATAGATCTGGGCAACGTCCACCGGGGCGTGAGAAAGAGCAAGACAGTCAAAAAAGCATCGGACAAATAAATCGAAGCAAGTTTCCGTTTTATAAACAGCAGAGAGGACAGAAACAAACACAAAACGAAGCCAGTCATGTTAAGCCAAGGGATGATAATCAACTTGTGTTCATGGATGTCTATGCATCGACCTCTAGATTCCATCAGGTTACATCGTACCAAAAACCACAGGGCTCGGTTAGGCAGAACGCCAAGTTTGGGCATGGTGGAGAGCGTCCCACCAACTCAGATATCGAGGCAGAGACGGCAAAGGTTGGACATCATTGCCAGCCAAGAGGACAAAACCCAGACGGATAACAACAGTGCTGCCAATAAAGCACACTGATGTAAAATTGACACTCATACAACTAAGAAACATCTTCCCACACGACCCCGGACGATCCGTATATTGCGATAATGAACCACCGCTGAACAAAGAAACTATTAAAACCTAATTCTCAAATCATTTCAACGTCTCCATCAGTAACGCACGCGGTGTATAGCACTACCGGGTCTATACATTCCGTTACAAATAGCAAACCCAAAGACTTAGTTTATTCTACGACTGCCGAATTGCAACAGGCGGTAAAAAACAGACTACAAAAGGCACAGTTCATTTAAATTCTGAATATATTTCAATTGTGATCGGCAAAGTGGTTATTTGGATGCAGTACGGTTTCTTGATGTGTTTAAGAATATAACCATACTCCCTGACGACGCCAACACTGTGGACATATGCGACGCCAAAGACATAGCGGTCACCGAATGTGCGGCGTCAACTTCAACAACATTCTGTGAATTAGTAGAAGACAACTTATGCGCCTAGCAACTTCATTCGGGAGAGGTGCTCTACTGCAATACACAGTCTAGCCATCTAGACCCCGTCATGATCCTTGAAGACAGGATAAGCATCATTAACGACAGACCGACCAGGGTGAACACAGATGGTGGTGCAGAACTGCTAATCAACGGCACCTTCCTTATAACGTTCGGGTCAATGGCCATCATAAATGGGACGCTGTTCATCAATCTGAACAATACACTGATGCGTTCCCCAGAGGTTGCAATGTCGCCCATATTGGACATCACCAGACATTACGGTACACTGACCATCGTCCTCTATAACTGCTTAAATAGGAACATTGATCACCTTCACTATAGAATGCGCTCTCACTTTTCTCATAAGGCTTTAGGGAAAGATCAGAGAAGCGAAAGAGCTGACCGAGGTGATTGCGAACATCGCCATAACCGAGGACGGCAATGTCTGGAGAGGCGGAGCAGTTCACCAGGAACCAAAGGCTCCCATTGTGTGTTTCCATTGTTACATTGTTGCAACATAAACATATCCACATAAGTGCAGCTTTGCATTAATAGTGGTAGGCGGATACAGGTGGGTGTAATAATATGTCTTGCAAATGCAATAAGGTCATCACTTTTGGGCAACTACGCCGACTGCTGTCCAGTCGCTTTCCCAGTCGATCTGACAGCTACACTACCGGCCTCTCTAATAATAAAATCAATTTCAAATTATAAGTAAAAGTTTTAATTGGGTTTTGAAGAGAGCACATCGTGCCTCTCAATAGAAGAATATTTATAAAATTCTCATCGCTTTATTATCAAGTCTCCGACTGGATAAAACAACCCCTGTGGACAGTATGTCCCCAACACACCGAACTAAATAATTTGCACTTTTATGAAGTAATAAGTGGAGAAATATTTTTAAAAATAAAAACGCGCTTGCTTCATTTTAAATAAATCGGTTTGTGGGACAATGTAGAGTTAAAATTTTATAGAACACAGAAGCGCAACAACAAAATACATGCAATGTTATTACATTTTGAAGTTCAATTACGAAAAGAAGAAGACTCCACGACATAATTCCTTAAACTTAAATGTTTAAAATATGCCTATCAGTAAAAAAATTTTAAAAATCGGTCACGAGGGCCCATATGTACGCGTATTTAACTTTTTCTAAACTCTGCAGACTGAAATGGACTGCTATATCCAAATTAAAAGAAAATTTAGCTCACAAAATTCTGTAGCGCAAAACAAAACCAAAGTTATCTGAACAATCCAAACCAAACAACAGATGAAATAATACCAACAGATTTAGAATTCTGGCAGAAAATGACGACGATCCAACTAAATAAAATGATTTTCATAGGCATTGAAAGATAAGGGGCTCAATGCTGAAACGGTCTTCAGCATCTTAAACTAAGCTTGCCTCAATCATAGTTGTTAAACTCTTGAAAAGAGTATGAGTATACTATAAGTAATACGATGAACACTTTCTAATGAGTCAATATATGTTGACGATTTTGTAAAATAATGATTTTTGAAAACTTACAACATATTAATAAATCACAAATAACATTTTTTTTTGTTTTTAAAATGGCTGTTTTATTAAGTGACAAAATAAATATTGTCTGAATCAGATTTGGCAGACGAGTGGACTAAATTGGAATGAGCCAAATCAGACCGATATATCGAGATTTAAATTAACAATTTGAATACAAAATTTCATAAAAAAGGACCATCATTACATATAACATACATGTATAGATGTTTTTTGACCAAACCGAAAATTGAGAATTTGTGCATATTTTCATTATGAAAGTATAGTCCTAAGTTAGTATCAGAAGTTTACAATAGGAAAGAACAAAAGACCTGGCGCGATCTTATATCAAAACTTATCCATAAATGAGCTCGTGCGCTTCTGTGATTACACACCCTAGTAATTTGACCCTTTTTGCCTAAAGCAGCTGCATTTTCAGAGTCATGTTAAAAAATTTCCAAAGATAATATTCCCTTTGACAACTAATACCATAAATGCATCTTTCCAAAGAAACAAAGAAAGAAGTCCCGCTAATTACTTTTTATAACATTCTACCAGCAGTATGACCGAATTACGAATTTTGTCAAGTTTTTGCCGTTAGAAAATCTGAAATTTGGAAAGAACATGTTCCTACAATATGAGGTGTGTTCAAAAAGTATCGCGTAATCTTGAATTTTCACGGGTTACGTATAATCGAATTTCGATTTATTTTTGTAATGTTGATACACTCTTCCCGAATATCTGTACCAAGTTTCAAGTGTATAGAATTTTTTGTTTGGTCGTGAGAGGCGTAAATGTTATAAGTGTTTTGCGTGCTCGCCGATTTTTGCTTTTTACGGTCTTGATTTATATGGGCTCTTCTACTGGGACAATTGGGCCTTGGTTTCGATATCATAACCACATATCCATGATTCGCAACCAGCTATGACCCTTTTGAATATCTGGGTCATTCAACAGCTCTTCAGCGATGGTTCTTTTGGTCAAATTTTGGAACAAACTTCGCTGTCACACGTGTCATTCCCAAAACGATAGAAAAAATTTAATGGCACGATCCAAGCGATATACCTACATCCTTAGTATTGTGCAATTATTGACTCCTTACGTTTCAAAAAGGTCGAAGGGTATCGCACTGTCGCGTGCCGCTCGACTGTTGCTCTTGTTTTTTAATGATTACACAGGCCCAAAAAAAAAAATAAAGTTGTATGATCTGGGTATGCGGCATATGCAGTTATATGTATTTTGGGTCGCTGATTCCAATTCCGGCGTCAAAAATTCTCCATCTCGTCTGGATTTCGACATAACCTTAAAAAACTGAAAACCCTTTAAATATCACCCAAAAGATATAGAATCCTGATCTGGCCATGCGATATATGCTTTAATAGGTATTTTGACTTTCTTAGTCCGAATCCGAAGTCAAAATTTACACTAGACGTCTCAGTTTCGATTTAACCTCAAAAAACTCGAAAAATTTTTAAAGCCCTAATAAATAATGGGTCACTATTTGACTTGCATAGACATTTATTCCAAATTGGCTTTACTTAAACGTATAAAAACGAAAGATTGGATAGAATACAAAAATGTCCTTATGCGCATATTCAATCAATTGGGGAAACCTAGAGTATTGAAAGCAGACAAAGACGGCGCATTTACCAGCTTTGCCTTCAAAATATGACTCGAAAGTAAAAACATCGAATTATAACTAAACACAGCAAAAACAGGAATAACACACTTGGAAAGGTTCCACAAAACAATAAATAAAAAATTCGAATAATCACAAAATTCTGGAGATATCGAAGTTAAACTGAGCAAAATAGAAATATTACATGACTCCTACAAACACAAAACCAAACACGAAATATACTAGACAGGCCCAAGTCCACATATGTCTCTATGCAGGACAATCATGCTTAGATACCCAACACAGAAAATAAAATCAACGACATTAATAACAACATAAAATTGACATAAGATAGAGAAAAGGACCGCTAAAGAAAGGTGAACTATAGAATCCCTTCTAATTAAATATAAACAAGAGCAACAGTTGAGCGGCACGCGACAGTGGGATACCCTTCGACCTTTTTGAAACGTAAGGAGTCAATAATTGCACACTACTTCTACTTAATAGAAATATCGTAACGTAAGCCTTTATATGAGTCTGTGTATGAATACGTGTATATGCGTGTATCATTTCATTGGTCAAGCACAAATGTATGTATGTGTGTGTGTGCGTTTGAAAAAAATGAGTGTGCATAGAAAAGAAGAGAAGAAAAACAGATGGCGCAACGCGCTCGCATTCTCTTTCCTTTTCTTTCCTACATAAGTATTGCAATGACGTCACAGCTTGCTGGTCAGTATACAAAATCAAAGCGAACAAGGTTTTTGTTTTATAACTTCTGTGTTTGTTTTCCGATCGGATTGGAATTTTGACGTTATGTTGGTATTATAATTAGCTAAGTATAGTCTTGTATTTTTTATGTGTCGCCCGCAAATCAGCTTAAACGATGAAATTATTGATTTACGTGGGCGGGGGCGTGGCACCCAACATTTGAAATAAACTTCACCTGTCCCGGATCAACAGAAACCTTCATGCCAATTTTGGTGTCTCTAGCTTTTATAATAGCTGACATCTGGGTGTTCATCTGGACATACAGACATCCAGACATCCGGACAGACAGACAGACATGGCTTAATCGACTTGGCTAGTGATCCTGAGCAAGAATATATACACTTTGTGGGGACTCCCACGACTCCTTCTGCCTGTTACATACATTTGCACAAAGTTAGTATACCCAATTTTGACAATTTTCAATGGTCGAAGGGTATAAAAATTATCAATTTTAATAGGAAAACTGAGTTTTATAAGACTCAGTGAAAACCAGTCGAACGCTACAGTCAGGTGCTGACTGTAGAAGGTAATGGATTATTATAGTATATCGTGTATCATTTATTTTCCGTTATTTATATTGAAAATTTTGCTTTATTTAGAAAAATTTAAAAATATAAATTTTATATTCTTATTGTTTGATTCGAACGACACGAACAAATTCAATTGACTGACAAAAGAAGAAGAACACAAATACAATGCAAAAGCGAATAGACAAGAAGTATAAGCATTAGATAGAGCGAGAGGGCCGGATCCGAAGACCAATTATGTTGACAGTGTTCGGGTTCGATTGCTGGCGCGATCAACGCGTGACATGTTTTTCCTTCCTTCTTTTCTATTTAATAATTTAAAAGCTTAACAAACAATACTTTTTGAATTGTTTTGGTACTCAACATATTAAATTAGAACACTTTTATTAACAAATCTGACAGTTGCGTATGTGTGTTAGAGCAGAGAAGAAAAAAAATTTTAATAAAAAGGCGCACCAGTCCGCGCGTAGGACTTGAACTCACGCACGCACACACAAATTCTCTAAGAAATGCCGTCCGCCACTCTAACCACCAAGCCACTGCCTCATGTTGTTGTCTTTTACCATTTTATCCAAATAAAAAGTTTTGTAAAATGCTGTGTGTCCGACGCTAGGTTTGAACTTCGGTATGCTTGCGTGAATTAGGTCTTAATTATACACATAAGTATACGTTCAAATTGAGTTTAATTCGGATCATATCTCACTTATTTTTAGTCCGATTTCAAATTTTCAAAAAACACCCGTGGCTAGGTATTTGTCATGTCAGATATACAACTTTGAGACACCTGAATATATGGTACAATATATGTACGTATGTAGTCACAACATTTTATGGCTCTAGCTCTTATAGTTGCTGAGATCCAGGCGTTCACAGACGGACAGACAGACATGTCTCAATCGACTCGGCTGTTGATACTGATTCAGAATATATATAGTTTATGGGGTCGGAGATACCTCCTTCTTTCTGTTACGCACATTTCCGTTCCGACAAACAGAATAGACCAAGAATTTTTTTAAATTCCATGGCATAAAAAACAAAATAAATTTAATAATTTAAAAGCACAGGCCATGCGGTCACAATAATCCATCTCCTCATCTTTACTACAACATTTTATACCCAACAAATAAAAACGATACCAACCATGGATATCTGCCTTTCTCTGATGAACCTATACAGATGCCATCTGCATACGAGCACCATTGGGAGACATAGAGATGGGTATGCAGGTCTCTCGACTCGGATTGGCTAACCCAAAGCGGTCAAACTATGACAGACTAGAAATCGTAAATTTAAAAACATAGCAATTAAAACATCTACATGGATTAACTACAAAGACAATCTTCTGCTAGTTATATCCCAAATACCCACTAATCACTAACTAATAAACACTGTGAAAATCATTTCCTGTCCTGACCACAATGGTTATCAACTAGATCACACTAACACACTATCCTATTTTGAAAAAGTTTGAAAAGAAGTTAACTCTCTAATGCCCAACCCCGCATTTTGGCGGGTTGCAAAAGAACTGCGTACAAAAACTGCGTAGTTAATTTTCAAAAAAGGGGAATCACATATGTTTTAGGACATTTCATTTTGCATGTATGCGTACATCGCTGATCGTTTTTTACTGAAACCCTTCACAAGTTCAGTCCAAAGTGAAAAGTTGCAGGTGTCGGTCGTATATAATTCATTTTGCAAAAACAGTGATTTTGAAGATTAAACAAAAAGTTTATTTTGTGTCGTACAAGAAAAAAAAAAATATTGGTTAGTATAACGCATTATTATCAATCGGTTAGTTTAAAAATCAAATAAAAAAAATGAATATAAGTTAAGAAATATCGACTTGGAACAAATCCCGCCTATTGGCGGGGTTGGGCATTTAGCTGTAAATTCATTTATAACCATTGCGTTCGTTATCGCTTCTTTATTTAATCATGTCGGGTCGAAAAATCATAAAGCTGTCTGACAATGAAATTCAAAATATAATGGACGAGCTGGATGATGATGACTTTAATGAAACTGGAGATGAGCTGGATTCTGAAGACGACATTGAAGAGGCTAATTTCACCGGTCTTTGCAACTCAAATATACTTTCCAAATGCAAATGTTCGCTACGTTTAGATTGGCCATTGGTGCATATTTTTAGATCGGTTTGGCAAAAAAAACATGAAAGATGGCCAACTGCAAATCCGAAACACAGTCTTTTTGCACAAAATGTAATATTCATCTATGCAATTTATCTTCAAAAAACTGATTTTTTAATTTTCATATGCAACAATCAAAATTAAACACAATAAAAGTTGTTTAAGTCTTCATATGGGGAAAATACACGCCTTTTGGCGGGTTAGGTATTTTCACCTGTAACAGGTAAACCATTAGCGTAATCAAAAAACTAACTTCATATTCGTTCGTTTTGACCCAAAATTAGTCTAAAATAATTTTTTCACTGCAATAGAAAAATTGGGCATTTGAGGGTTAAAGATGAATGCATTACAAATATTGTATAATATAATTCAATTTAATAAACCAATTTGTACTATAATAACATACCTATTCAATCAACAGAAATAATTAACTGGATTGAATCAAGTACAATTGTGACATGGAATCAAAGTGAAATTAAAGAAAATAAAATTATGCAAATAAAACAATGTAAAATTGAAATAGGAAATACAATTTAAAGCGAAAATCACCAAAAACCAATTAATAAATTTGACTTATTTATACAA
>JAECXB010001491.1:0-103346 GCA_018151435.1 Zaprionus africanus
TTAAAAGATAACCTTCTATCTGTCTCTTATTCTTGCAACATACATTAAATATTTTAGATTTTTTATCCAAGGCACTATGGGCAAAAAGCCCGGAATTTCTGCATAAAGTCCAGTTTTATAGCTAGAGCATTCAAATTTTGCACAAACATGTGAAATATTATTATAGAATTTTGGTTTTTTTTGTTTTTCAATCAAACCACATCTTCAACTTCTCCGCCCACACCCACACCTGTAACCACACCTGTGAAATATTTAAAAGGGAGTTCTGTTTGAGCTGGCCTGCAAATCGCTTTGACTACTTAAAGACTACTTGAATATGGACGGAAAATGTTGCAGCCATAAGCTTTATTAAGATGGTGCATATTGGCAAATATTTCTTTACGTGTGCTATAAAACTGTGCATAGTTGCCTTAATTTGAGCTGCTGGTGAGTTTCTGACTTGATTTGTGTTAATTTTTTAAAGCAACCACTTCGTTAGGGCAGAGTCATCCCGTATGTTGCTATCCCAAACCTCCAGCAATGTTTGGTGATGCCATGTTGCAGCTGAGTATGAGTTTCGATACGCAGCTGCAACATGGCATTTTTTCGAAAAGTGGCAAAATCGGGCAAAAGATTTTATTGTCACCGTAATCTAAACACTTTAACGAAAAACATACCGATTGAAGTTGCGCGCTCTCGCGCGCTCCAAATAAGGTTCACTCCACAGAACACATCAACATTCTTTAAATTTCACCTGTAAAGTACTCGAGCAACACTTGACGATACACGACGAATAACACAAAACATATATAAACCAATGTACAACGATAAATCTACACTCTTGTACTATTATTTTCCATATTTCCAAATTTTCCCTAGCTTTACAAAACAAGCTGCAACAAAAACTGAAAGTTGATAAATAATTACGGTTGGATTTCGATAAGTCAAGCTATTGGTTGGTCAGTGGACTTTGATTGCTCGGCATTTTCAAACCGCAAGCTCTGAAAATTTTTAAAAATCATTTTCATTATCTCTGGAGAGTTCATAAATGGATAAAACATTTAATTTTAAGTTCCTAACACATAAAAAAATTGACTTTATGCAGGAATTCCGGGCTTTTTGCCCATAGTGCAAGGCTTCAAATTATGCGCACTCCATACCCCTTGATACGGGTTTCGAGCTAATTGAAAACCATCAACGTCCTGCAATATATATCTATATCATTCTTTAACACTTTAAATATTTGATACAGACCTTTCGTTCTAAGTATTAATTTTCTTGCTACCCCTGCTGTGCTATCAAAATTTTTTACCATTACATAGTCCCCCAAACTTCTTTTCATAAAATGGCTTTTGCATGTGCTTATACTTGATTTTTTCCCCTATTTCTCTAATATGCTCTAAATTTCTTTCAGTACTTTTTACTTACTCATTCATCATTTCTAACTTTGCTTCTTACTCATCACTAACCTTCCCTTTCTGAGCTAATCCAAACAGCATTTCACTTAGTAATTTCTTTGTACTACAATGCTGCGTGTTATTCAACGTATATTCTCCCTCCTCAATCACAGAGACCCAATATTTTCCATTCTCAGGTTTCCTTTATTTAAATCATAGGTCCTAAACTTATATTAATTATCTCAACCTGTCCATTTGCCTGTGGAGAATACGTAGCAATTTTAATATGTTTTACATTCAAATCATTTAAAAATTCTTCAAAGTCCGCCGATGTAAAGCAACTACCACGATCATATGCCCTAAAATATTCTTTTAATGGGCTTATAACCTTCTTAGTGTTTGTTGTCTTAGTTGTATACAAAAATATGTTTTTATACCCTTCGACCATTGAAAATGGACAAAATAGGGTATACTAACTTTGTGCAAATGTATGTAACAGGCAGAATGAAGCGTGGGAGACCCCACAAAGTATATATATTCTTGCTCAGGATCACAAGCCAAGTCGATTAAGCAATGTCTGTCTGTCTGTCCGGATGTCTGGATGTCTGGATGTCTGGGTGTCTGGATGTCTGGATGTCCAGATGAACACAGAGATCTCAGCTATTATAAAAGCTAGAGACACCAAATTTGGCATGAAGGTTTCTGTTGATCCGCGACAAGTGAAGTTTCAACTTTTAAGCTGATCTGCGAGCGACATATAAAAGATACAACATTCTGAGTACGACTATACTTGGCTAATTATAATACCAACATAAAATCAAATTCCAATCTGATCGGACAACAAACACAGAAGTTATTAAACAAAACCCTTGTTCGCTTTGATTTTGTATATAGACCAGCAAGCTGTGACGTCATTGTAGACGTAGAAGTATTGTACAATTATTGACTCTTTACATTTCAATACGGTCGAAAGGTATGCCACTATCGCGTGCCGCTCGAATGTTGCTCTTGCTTTAATCTGCTATTATCAACTGGACCGTAATGATCTAAATGAATTTTTTCAAATAGTTTATTTCCTTTAGGTATACTGTGCAACAATGCTTCCCCTGTACCATACTTTGTTGAAAAAGCAATACACATTAAACAATTCTCAATGTGCTCCATACCTTTATTCTTCATATTCGGAAACCAATAACTCTTCACTATCGCACTTAAAATTTCGTCTCTACCAATATGTCCTTACTGATCATGATCCTCCATCCTATCTTCGTTTTCTTTTGTCTCGGAGTCCCTCCTCGGGCGCCATCTGTAAGGTAGTGTTTCGGGCTGAGGTGAGCTCAGGCGCGCCAGGTCAATAACCACACAAAACAATAATCTAAACACAATGCCATTCCTCATTTCGTAAAGCTTATGCTCATTTTCCTCCAACAATCTTTTAATATTCTGTTACTTTTCATCTTTGGCCTGAGCAATTAATAAATTGGTTTCAAAACTATTTGTCTCAGTGATCATTATAGCATCATTACATTTGCTAAGTGCATCTACATACTGTATTTGTTTACCCGCTCTATGCTTCAATTCATAATCGAATTCTTGTAATTCCAAAGCCCACCTGGCAATTCTCTGATTAAGGTCAATTTTATTAAGCGTTAACGTTAAAGAATTACAATCTGTCACTATCCTAAAATGTCTGCCCCGCAAAAATATATCCTAAATCTACACAAAGCATATATAATTGCTAATGTTACTAATTCATAGCTATGGTATTTGGCTTCTGTTTCTGTTGTCCTTTTCGAAAAATAAAATACCGGATGCCATTTTCCACCACGCTCTCTTTGCATCAATACCGTCCCAAATCCTAATGCACTGGCATCACAATGAAGCTCAGTTTCCTTCTTTTGATCAAACATGGTCAAAACCGGTGCCTCAAATAATTTATCCTTTAACTGCTGAAAACAATCTAACTCTTTTTTCTCAAATTTAAACTTTATATCCTTTCTTAAAAAATCATAGAACGGTTTCGCAATCGTCGAAAAGTTTTTTATAAATCTTCTTAAATAAGAACACAACCCCAGGAAACTATGCACTGACTGCGTTTTCACCGGTATGGGAAATTTTCTAACTGCTTCCAATCCCTTTTCTTCTGCACTAATGCCATCCTAGCTATATCAAATTCCAAATACTTAATCTTATCCTGTAATAATTCACACTTGTCTACCCTTAGTTCTAGTTGTTTTTCCACTAAACGCTTAAGGACTTCTTTCAAAATTAGTAAATGTTCCCTCACACACACACTCGCAATCATAATATCATCTATATATATTATAACCTTGTTTTCTTTTATCATGTTCATAAATATATTATTTACAAATCTTTGAAAAGTTTGTGGAGCTGTCTTCAACCCCATCGGCATTCTTAAAAATTCATATTGCCCTAAAGGAGTAACAAACGATGTGTATTTTATCGATTCCTTATCCATAATCACATGATAATAGCAATTTTTTAGATCCAGCTTCGTAAATACTGTGTTATTCACTTACCTATGAAGCAAATCATCTATTAGCGGTAAAGGATAGTTGTCTTTTATCACCACCTTATTAAGTCTCCTAAAATTAATACACATTCTTATTACATTCTATTGGCGATGCATACTCTAAAGTGCTCGTATTATTCCATCCCTTATATACCCATCTAACATCACCTGCAATTTCTCTCTCTCTCTTTATATGATAGTCTTCTTGGTGAACAACTAAAAGGTTTTGCATTCTCTACCGAAATATTCATATCGCATTTAACCTTTGGCATAATAGGTTTTTCCGCATTAGCATACGTCGTTCGTAAAATTCTTTCTAATTCACATCGCACTAGCCATTATACCTGTTCCCCAATTGAAAGGTAGTGTCCCTTTACAGAAAAATTTGTAAATTTGCTGAGACCAGAGACGAAGAACGGAGAGTGTCCTCCTGAGGTGGGGGTCACCTTTCTAGCGAACGGCGAAAGTTTTCTCAGACGGCGTGGCTGCCTTGATACCCTACTGGTCAGCGTGTGAGGGTGGTGCCAGTGATAGCGTGCAAAGGCTATGAACGCGCGACTAGTGGCCACCACCGCTTCTCGACTGACCTCCGCGCCGGGTATGGACCAACGGCTACCGAGACCACCGACTTGCGGCTGTTCCAGGGGCTCCACTGTATGCGCTGGGTATTGACCTTCTGGCGCACCAGCGGAACTCCGGAACAGTTGGGCCACGCAGTCTTGCGTTCTGCCTTCACACACGATCAATCACACACACGCCCCTTCCTGGCAGTCGCGCCCATTGATTTTCACTGCTTGTTAAAATTAAAGACACATTTTCAGATCCTTTTCACTTAAATTTTAATAATTTTACCTACTTTGCCCTACCTAAGCACCGTGCAACTGTTTCCCTAATTTCTAAGGCTTACGTTTCCCTGCCTTATACCACGGTGTGATTCGCTCACCTCGCTTGGTTTCCCGCCTTGTCGCGGGACACTCTCTAATTAATTTGGCGCCCATGTGCCAAAATTCTGTGCAGCCTCTAGAGTCGGCGTTAGATTTGGCAGCGCAGTCTCCGAGCTTAAGCCGACCACGCACTTTCCGGCAGCGCAGTCACCGAGCTTGAGCCGACCGAGCACTTCATTGCAGCGCAAACGCATCGTGGCCCCCGCTCTCCTCTCTGTTACCTACGAGCTTTCTGGTCGGCTCGGGCTCTGCTGCGGCTGCAGCGCTTTCTTCGCTTGGGGCTCCGTCGCTCTCTTACTGCTGGCGTGCATTTGCGCTCTTGCTGCTGGTGTGTGTCGGCGCTTTTACTGCTGGTGTGCGTCGGCGCTCTCACGACTGGTGTGCGTCGGCGCTCTCACTGCTGGTGGTTGTCGGCGCTCTCACTACTGGTATGCGTCGGCGCTCTTGCTGCTGGTGTGCGTCGGCGCTCTCGCTAGTGATGTGCGTCGGTGCTCTCGCTGCTGGTGTGCGTCTGCGTTCGGTTGCTCTCTTGCTGTCCGCGCTCTTGCTGCTGGCGTTCTGTTGTTCACTGAACTAAGACTGGCCATACTAGCACATACCCTTTGCTGGTGACTTTTAAATAACTTACTAGCAATAAATGACTTGTGAGGCTCAAAATTTGAGTCCTCACACCCCCCCCCCTTGCTCCGCCATCCTGTGCCCATCATGTTCCGTGTTCTGGTCCGGTTGTTTGATGCCAGCCGCGCGGTTGCCGGGTGCATCACCTTGCTCGTTGTCCTGTTCCGTGTGTTTGATGTCAGTCGCGCGGTTGCCAACTGCATCACCTTGCTCCTGTCCCGTGTGTTCGATGCCACCTTGCTCCGGGTCCTCGTGTCTGATGTCCTGGTCCTTGTGTCTGATGCCTTGCTTGATGTCCAGGTCCTTGTAGTAGATGCCAGCCGCGCGGTTGCCGACTGCATCACCTTGCTCCTGGTCCTCGTTTCTGATGTCCTGGTCCTTGTGTCTGATGCCAGCCGCGCGGTTGCCGGCTGCATCACCTTGCCCTTTGTCCTGGTCCCCGCACCACCTTGCTCGATGTCCTGATCCTTGTGTCTAATGTCTTGGTCCTTGGAGTTGATGCCAGCCGCGCGGTTTCCGACTGCATCATCTTGCTCCTGGTCCTCGTGTCTGATGTCCTGGTCCTTGTGTTTGATGCCAGCCGCGCGGTTGCCGACTGCATCACCTTGCTCCTGGTTTTCGTGTCTGATCTCCTGGTCCTTGTGTTTCATGCCAGCCGCGCGGTTGCCGGCTGCATCACCTTGCTCGATGTCCTGATCCTTGTGTCTAATGTCCTGGTCCTTGGAGTTGATGCCAGCCGCGCGGTTGCCGGCTGCATCACTTTGCTCCTGGTTCTCGTGTCTGATGTCCTGGTCCTTGTGTTTGATGCCAGCCGCGCGGTTGCCGACTGCATCACCTTGCTTGATGTCTTGGTCCTCGTGTCTGATGCCTGATGTCCTGGTCCTTGTGTTTGATGCCAGCCGCGCGGTTGCCGACATCACCTTGCTTGATGTCCTGGTCCTCGCAGTAGGTGCCTTGTCCTTCTTCCATGTGCTTGATGTCTTGCCCTTGTTCCATGTGATTGATGCCTTGTCTTTGTTCCATGTGCTTGTTGGTGGTCCTTGTTCCTTTTTCACTGGCTTGTCTGATCGTTGGTCCTTGATCGTTGTTCACTTGCTTAATCAAACAATTTTTGTAAATTTGTTAATTAAGCTCAGCTTTCGAGAGCTTGAGCTGTGCTCGCCACGAAGGCTAAAGCTGGACTCCCTCCTTTATTTCGCTGGCAGCCGCCCTGCGGCAGCGCAGTCGACGCGCTTGGCTCTGCTCACCACACCGATAGTGGTCCGGCAGTTCCCCGCTCCTCTCGGTCTTAGGGAGACAGTCTTACGGTGCTTGATTTCTGTCTGTGTCTTGTTCTCTGTCCCAGTCTGGTCCTGTCCGTCTCCTTTGCCAGGTCAATAACCACACAAAACAATAATCTAAACACAATGCCATTCCTCATTTCGTAAAGCTTATGCTCATTTTCCTCCAACAATCTTTTAATATTCTGTTACTTTTCATCTTTGGCCTGAGCAATTATTAAATTGGTTTCAAAACTATTTGTCTCAGTCATCATTATCGCATCATTACATTTGCTAAGTGCATCTACATACTGTATTTGTTTACCCGCTCTATGATTCAATTCATAATTGAATTCTTGTAATTCCAAAGTCCACCTGGCAATTCCCTGATTAAGGTCAATCTTATTAAGCGTTAACGTTAAAGAATTACAATCTGTCACTTTCCTAAAATGTCTGCCAAATGTCTATCCTAAATCTCCGCAAAGCATATATAATTGCTAAAGTTACTAATTCGTAGCTAAGGTATTTGGCTTCTGTTTCTGTTGTCCTTTTCGAAAAATAAAATACCGGATGCCATTTTCCACCATGCTCTTTTTGCATCAATACCGCCCCAAATCCTAATGCACTGGCATCACAATGAAGCTCAGTTTCCTTCTTTTGATCAAACATGGCCAAAACCGGTGCCTCAAATAATTTATCCTTTAACTGCTGAAAACGATCTAACTCTTTTCTCAAATTTAAACCTTATATCCTTTCTTAATAAATCATAGAACGGTTACGCGATCGTCGAAAAGTTTTTTATAAATCTTCTTAAATAAGAACACAACCCCAGGAAACTATGCACTGACTGCGTTTTCACTGGTATGGGAAATTTTCTAACTGCTTCCAATCCCTTTTCTTCTGCACTAATGCCATCCTAGCTATATCAAATTCCAAATACTTAATCTTATCCTGTAACAATTCACACTTGTCTACCCTTAGATCTAGTTGGTTTTCCACTAAACGCTTAAGGACTTCTTTCAAAATTAGTAAATGTTCCCTCATACACACACTCGCAATCATAATATCATCTATATATATTATAACCTTGTTTTCTTTTATCATGTTCATAAATATATTATTTACAAATCTTTGAAAAGTTTGTGGAGCTGTCTTCAACCCCATCGGCATTCTTAAAAATTCATATTGCCCTAAAGGAGTAACAAACGATGTGTATTTTATCGATTCCTTATCCATAAACACATGATAATAGCAATTTTTAGATCCAGCTTCGTAAATACTGTGTTATTCACTAACCTATCAAGCAAATCATCTATTAGCGGTAAAGGATAGTTGTCTTTTATCACGACCCTATTAAGTCTCCTAAAATTAATACACATTCTTATTACATTCTATTGGCGATGCATACTTCCATACTACCATCCCTTATATACTCATCTAACATCACCTGCAATTTCTCTCTCTCTCTTTACATGATAGTCTTCTTAGTGAACAACTAAAAGGTTTTGCATTCTCTACCGAAATATTCATTGCGCATTTAACCTTTGGCATAATAGGTTTTTCCGCATTAACAGACGTCGTTCGTAAAATTCTTTCTCATTCACATCGCACTAGCCATTATACCTGTTTCCCAATTGTAAGGTAGTGTCTCGGGCTGAGGTGAGCTAAGTCGCGCCAGGTCCCTTTACAGAAAAAATTGTAAATTTGCTGAGACCAGAGACGAAGAACGGAGAGTGGCCTCCTGAGGTGGGGGTCACCTTTTTAGCGAACGGCGAAAGTTTTCTCAGACGGCGTGGCCGCCTTGATACCCTACTGGTCAGCGTGTGAGGGTGACCGCTTCTCGACTGACCTCGGCGCCGAGTATGGACCAACGGCTACCGAGACCACCGACTTGCGGCTGTTCCAGGGGCTCCACTGTATGCGCTGGGTATTAACCTTCTGGCGCACCAGCGGAACTCCGGAACAGTTGGGGCACGCGGTCTTGCGTTCTGCCTTCACACAAGATCACTCACACACACGCCCCTTCCTGGCAGTCGCGCCCATTGATTTTTACTGCTTGTTCAAAATAAAGACACATTTTTAGATCCTTTTCACTTAAATTTTAATAATTTTCCCTACTTTGCCTGCACCGTGCAACTGTTTCCCTAATTTCTAAGGCTTACATTTCCCTGCCTTATACCACGGTGTGGTTCGCTGACCTCGCTTGGTTTCCGAGCACTCGCTGTCCCACTTCCTTGGCACTCGCCTTGTCGCGGGACACTCTCTAATTAATTTGGCGCCCATGTGCCAAAATTCTGTGCAGCCTCTAGAGTCGGCGTTAGATTTGGCAGCGCAGTCGCCGAGCTTAAGCCAACCACGCACTTTCCGGCAGCGCAGTCGCCGAGCTTGAGCCGACCGAGCACTTTATTGCAGCGCAAACGCATCGGGGCCCCGGCTCTCCTCTCTGTTACCTACGAGCTTTCTGCTCGGCTCGGGCTCTGCTGCGGCTGCAGCGCTCTCTTCGCTTGGGGCTCCGTCGCTCTCTTACTGCTGGCGTGCATTTGCGCTCTTGCTGCTGGTGTGCGTCGGCGCTTTTACTGCTGGTGTGCGTCGGCGCTCTCACAGCTGGTGTGCGTCGGCGCTCTCACTGCTGGTGGTTGTCGGCGCTCTCACTACTGGTGTGCGTCGGCGCTCTTGCTGCTGGTGTGCGTCGGCGCTCTCGCTGGTGATGTGCGTCGGTGCTCTCGCTGCTGGTGTGCGTCTGCGTTCGGTTGCTCTCTTGTTGTCCGCGCTCTTGCTGCTGGCGTTCTGTTGTTCACTGAACTAAGACTGGCCGGACCCCCCACCCCCCCCTTACTATGCCAGTAAAAAAACCACTAACACACCCCCTTCCTGTGCCCATCATGATCCGTGTCGTGGTCCGGTTGTTTGATGCCAGCCGCGCGGTTGCCGGGTGCATCACCTTGCTCGTTGTCCTGTTCCGTGTGTTTGATGTCAGTCACGCGGTTGCCGACTGCATCACCTTGCTCCTGTCCCGTGTGTTCGATGCCACCTTGCTCCGGGTCCTCGTGTCTGATGTCCTGGTCCTTGTGTCTGATGCCTTGCTTGATGTCCAGGTCCTTGTAGTAGATGCCAGCCGCGCGGTTGCCGGCTGCATCACTTTGCTCCTGGTCCTCGTGTCTGATGTCCTGGTCCTTGTGTTTGATGCCAGCCGCGCGGTTGCCGACTGCATCACCTTGCTTGATGTCCTGGTCCTCGCAGTAGGTGCCTTGTCCTTGTTCCATGTGCTTGATGTCTTGCCCTTGATGTCTTGCCCTTGTTCCATGTGATTGATGCCTTGTCTTTGTTCCATGTGCTTGTTGGTGGTCCTTGGTCCTTTTTCACTGGCTTGTCTGATCGTTGGTCCTTGATCATTGTTCACTTGCTTAATCAAACAATATTTGTAAATTTGTTAATTAAGCTCAGCTTTCGAGAGCTTGAGCTGTGCTCGCCACGAAGGCTAAAGCCGGATTCCCTCCTTTATTTCACTGGCAGCCGCCCTGCGGCAGCGCAGTCGACGCGCTTGGCTCTGCTCACCACACCGATAGTGGTCCGGCAGTTCCCCGCTCCTCTCGGTCTTAGGGAGACAGTCTTACGGTGCTTGATTTCTGTCTGTGTCTTGTTCTCTGTCCCAGTCTGGTCCTGTCCGTCTCCTTTGCCTCTGCTTAACCTAACTCCTTGCTCCTGCCATGTTTAAACTAATCCTTGCTAATCCTAAACCTCCTCTCTCCTCCTTGATTAAACCTATTCTCGTCCGTTTTCCTGTCTCGTCTGCCACTGTTCTAGGTCCTTGTCCATATCCCTGTCTCTGTTCCATCCTTTCCCTCGCCTTAAGCTAGCCTATCGTAAGTTTCCTCTACTATTCTTTCTGTTCCCCGTACGTCCCCTTGCTCGTATGTTCGTCTGTGTGTGTAGTTCCTATTTTTTCCCTATGCCTGATGGGCCCCTGGTGTGTCTATAACTGTGTCTATAACTATCGACTGACCTCGGCGCCGAGTATGGACCAACGGCTACCGAGACCACCGACTTGCGGCTGTTCCAGGGGCTCCACTGTATGCGCTGGGTATTGACCTTCTGGCGCACCAGCGGAACTCCGGAACAGTTGGGGCACGCGGTCTTGCGTTCTGCCTTCACACAAGATCAGTCACACACACGCCCCTTCCTGGCAGTCGCGCCCATTGATTTTTACTGCTTGTTCAAATTAAAGACACATTTTTAGATCCTTTTCACTTAAATTTTAATAATTTTCCCTACTTTGCCTGCACCGTGCAACTGTTTCCCTAATTTCTAAGGCTTACGTTTCCCTGCCTTATACCACGGTGTGGTTCGCTGACCTCGCTTGGTTTCCTAGCACTCGCTGTCCCACTTCCTTGGCACTCGCCTTGTCGCGGGACACTCTAATTAAATTGGCGCCTATGTGCCAAAATTCTATGCAGCTTCTAGTGTCGGCGTTAGATTTGGCAGCGCAGTCGCCGAGCTTAAGCCGAGTACGCACTTTCCGGCAGCGCAGTCGCCGCGCTTGAGCCGACCGAGCACTTGTGCACGTGTGCGTCGGCGCTCTCAGCTGGTGTGCGTCGGCGCTCTCACTGCTGGTGGTTGTCGGCGCTCTCACTACTGGTGTGCGTCGGCGCTCTTGCTGCTGGTGTGCGTCGGCGCTCTCGCTGGTGATGTGCGTCGGTGCTCTCGCTGCTGGTGTGCGTCTGCGTTCGATTGCTCTATTGTTGTCCGCGCTCTTGCTGCTGGCGTTCTGTTGTTTACTGAACTAAGACTGGCCGGACCCCCCCTTACTATGCCAGTAAAAACAAGAGCAACAGTCGAGCGGCACGCGACAGTGGGATACCCTTCGACCTTTTTTAAACGTAAGGAGTCAATAATTACTTATGGTAATAGAAATAACGTAACGTAAGCCTTTATATGCGTCTGTGTATGAATACGTGTATACGCGTGTATCATTTCATTGGTCATGCACATATGTATTTATGTGTGTGTGTGCGTTTGAATGCAAACAATGCATGTGCATAGAAAAGAAGAGAAGAACGACAGATGGCGCTACGCGCTCGCATTCTCTTTCCTACATGAGCATTGCAATGACGTCACAGCTTGCTGGTCTGTATGCAAAATTAAAGCGAACAATGTTTTTGATTAATAACCTCTGTGTTTGTTATCCGATCGGATTGGAATTTTGACGTTATGTTGGTATTATAATTAGCTAAGTATAGTCTTACTTAGAATGTTGTATTTTTTATAGGTCGCTCGCAAATCAGTTTAAAAGATGAAATTATTGATTTGCGTGGGCGGGGGGCGTGGCACCCAACATTTGAAATAAACTTCACCTGTCCCGGATCAACAGAAACCTTCATGACAAATTTGGTGTCTCTAGCTTTTATAATAGCTGAGATCTGTGTGTTCATCTGGACATACAGACATCCAGACAGCCAGACATCCAGACATCCGGACAGACAGACAGACATGGCTTAATCGACTTGGCTAGTGATCCTGAGCAAGAATATATATACTTTGTTGGGTCTGCCACGCCTCCTTCTGCCTGTTACATACATTTGCACAAAGTTAGTATACCCTTTTTTGACCATTTTCAATGGTCGAAGGGTATAAAAACCACTGACACACCCCCCTCCTGTGCCCATCATGATCCGTGTCGTGGTCCGGTTGTTTGATGCCAGCCGCGCGGTTGCCGGGTGCATCACCTTGCTCGTTGTCCTGTTCCGTGTGTTTGATGTCAGTCGCGCGGTTGCCGACTGCATCACCTTGCTCCTGTCCCGTGTGTTCGATGCCACCTTGCTCCGGGTCCTCGTGTCTGATGTCCTGGTCCTTGTGTCTGATGCCTTGCTTAATGTCCAGGTCCTTGTAGTAGATGCCAGACGCGCGGTTGCCGACTGCATCATCTTGCTCCTGGTCCTCGTTTCTGATGTCCTGGTCCTTGTGTTTGATGCCAGCCGCGCGGTTGCCGACTGCATCACCTTGCTCCTGGTTTTCGTGTCTGATCTCCTGGTCCTTGTGTTTGATGCCAGCCGCGCGGTTGCCGACTGCATCACCTTGCTCCTGGTCCTCGTGTCTGATGTCTTGGTCCCTGTGTTTGATGCCAGCCGCGCGGTTGCCGACTGCATCACCTTGCTCGATGTCCTGATCCTTGTGTCTAATGTCCTGGTCCTTGGAGTTGATGCCAGCCGCGCGGTTGCCGGCTGCATCACTTTGCTCCTGGTCCTCGTGTCTGATGTCCTGGTCCTTGTGTTTGATGCCAGCCGCGCGGTTGCCGACTGCATCACCTTGCTTGATGTCCTGGTCCTCGCAGTAGGTGCCTTGTCCTTGTTCCATGTGCTTGATGTCTTGCCCTTGATGTCTTGCCCTTGTTCCATGTGATTGATGCCTTGTCTTTGTTCCATGTGCTTGTTGGTGGTCCTTGGTCCTTTTTCACTGGCTTGTCTGATCGTTGGTCCTTGATCATTGTTCACTTGCTTAATCAAACAATATTTGTAAATTTGTTAATTAAGCTCAGCTTTCGAGCTTGAGCTGTGCTCGCCACGAAGGCTAAAGCCGGATTCCCTCCTTTATTTCACTGGCAGCCGCCCTGCGGCAGCGCAGTCGACGCGCTTGGCTCTGCTCACCACACCGATAGTGGTCCGGCAGTTCCCCGCTCCTCTCGGTCTTAGGGAGACAGTCTTACGGTGCTTGATTTCTGTCTGTGTCTTGTTCTCTGTCCCAGTCTGGTCCTGTCCGTCTCCTTTGCCTCTGCTTAACCTAACTCCTTGCTCCTGCCATGTTTAAACTAATCCTTGCTAATCCTAAACCTCCTCTCTCCTCCTTGATTAAACCTATTCTCGTCCGTTTTCCTGTCTCGTCTGCCACTGTTCTAGGTCCTTGTCCATATCCCTGTCTCTGTTCCATCCTTTCCCTCGCCTTAAGCTAGCCTATCGTAAGTTTCCTCTACTATTCTTTCTGTTCCCCGTACGTCCCCTTGCTCGTATGTTCGTCTGTGTGTGTAGTTCCTATTTTTTCCCTATGCCTGATGGGCCCCTGGTGTGTCTATAACGATGAAAATCCCCCTTGCTACGTGTCCGTGAATTAATTTGGCGCTTTTCTGCCGCTGGCCGCGTGTTCAGTCTGAATATCTCTCCCCCGGTTTCCCCTGTCGGTTTCGTGGTTCTTTAGGCCACCTACTACGTTTCGTTTCTTTTGTCTCGGAGTCCCTGGTCGGGCGCCATCTGTAAGGTAGTGTCTCGGGCTGAGGTGAGCTCAGTCGCGCCAGGTCCCTTTACAGTAAAATTTGTAAATTTGCTGAGACCAGAGACGAAGAACGGAGAGTGGCCTCCTGAGGTGGGGGTCTCCTTAGCGAACGGCGAAAGTTTTTCTCAGACGGCGTGGCCGCCTTGATACCCTACTGGTCAGCGTGTGAGGGTAATGCCAGTGATAGCGTGCAAAGGCTATGAACGCGCTACTAGTGGCCACCACCGCTTCTCGACTGACCTCGGCGCCGAGTATGGACCAACGGCTACCGAGACCACCGACTTGCGGCTGTTCCAGGGGCTCCACTGTATGCGCTGGGTATTGACCTTCTGGCGCACCAGCGGAACTCCGGAACAGTTGGGGCACGCGGTCTTGCGTTCTGCCTTCACACAAGATCAACGTCACACACACGCCCCTTCTTGGCAGTCGCGCCCATTGATTTTTACTGCTTGTTCAAATTAAAGACACATTTTTAGATCCTTTTCACTTAAATTTTAATAATTTTCCCTACTTTGCCTGCACCGTGCAACTGTTTCCCTAATTTCTAAGGCTTACGTTTCCCTGCCTTATACCACGGTGTGGTTCGCTGACCTCGCTTGGTTTCCTAGCACTCGCTGTCCCACTTCCTTGGCACTCGCCTTGTCGCGGGACACTCTAATTAAATTGGCGCCTATGTGCCAAAATTCTGTGCAGCTTCTAGTGTCGGCGTTAGATTTTGCAGCGCAGTCGCCGAGCTTAAGCCGAGTACGCACTTTCCGGCAGCGCAGTCGCCGCGCTTGAGCCGACCGAGCACTTCATTGCAGCGCAAACGCATCGTGGCCCCCGCTCTCCCTCTCTGTTACCTACGAGCTTTCTGCTCGGCTCGGGCTCTGCTGCGGCTGCAGCGCTCTCTTCGCTTGAGGCTCCGTCGCTCTCTTACTGCTGGCGTGCATTTGCGCTCTTCCTGCTGGTGCGCGTCGGCGCTTTTACTGCTGGTGTGCGTCGGCGCTCTCACTACTGGTGTGCGTCGCCGCTCTCACTGCTGGTGTGCGTCGGCGGTCTCACTACTGTTGTGCGGCGGCGCTCTCGCTGCTGGTGTGCGTCGGCGCTCTCGCTGCTGATGTGCGTCGGCGCTCCTACTGCCGGTGTGCGTCGGCGCTCTCTCTGCTGGTGTGCGTCGGCGCTCTCGCTGCTGATATGCGTCGGTGCTCTCGCTGCTGGTGTGCCTCTGCGTTCGGTTGCTCCCTTGTTGTTGGCGCTCTTGCTGCTGGCGTTCTGTTGTTCACTGAACTAAGACTGGCCAGACTAGCACATACCCTTTGCTGGTGACTTTTAAATAACTTACTAGCAATAAATGACTTGTGAGGCTCAAAATTTGAGTCCACAATATTGTATGAATGTTCCATTACTTCATTGTCCAAAATGCAAATCTGTAATAAGGCTTCTTCAAAATCATCATATACCTGCGAATGCTCATTTGTATAATCTTCTAACTCACATTATCTCCCACTAACTAATTCATTGTCTAATTACTTACTCATACTTTTCATATCTAAGAATTCTCATCTAAAAAATTCTCTTCTAACTTTCTGCTATCTAACAATTTAACTAATTTAATTTCCTCTATTGGCACTTCATTTACTAAATCTTCATCTTCCAATACACTAAGTTCTGCCTCTGTGTTTTTGTTTATTTTCAATACGCTCTACCGTATTAATTTTTAATGCCGATAAATCAATTTTCAGATCAAATTTATTCATAAAGTCTCCTTCCAGAACTACTCCACACCTCATAGATTTGTCGGAAAGAATTATCAAATCAAAAGATATTTTAAATTCTTGTTTCTTTACTAAACATTGTGTTTTTCCAATAATATTTAACTGGCTTTCATTTAGACAAAAATATTTGTTGTAATTTTTCTGCAGATCCACTTCATCAGGGATTAAACTTATCTTAATAAATGATACTTGTTTAGATTGAAATGATATCACTCAACGTCGGAGTAATATCAATACTGTATTTTATTCTTTTATTATTCAATTGAGATCACTCAACGTCGGAGTAATATCAACTGTAGTTTATTATGTTATTATGAATTTGCTTGCCCCAGGTGCATAACCATGTGGCAGAGGTCGCCGCAATAAGTACAGAAACAAATTGGGCTGCGGAGTAAGAATGAGTAGTCAAGTGAGAGTTACTTTTCATACTGATTTTATTTTCCTCGTTGTAGGGTTTATATACACGTTTCTTACAAGCTAGATGTTTACATAGGTTCTAAACGCATGATAAAAGACAAATGTTACTATCTAAGTCTAATGATATCTGCTGATGTATGGCATGCAGATGGTGCGAAATCGTGCATCTGCATGCATAGTGATGAAGGGTCGATGTTTACTAAGTCCGCCTGCATATCAGCGAACGGTCAGTATTTGGTCAGTACATATCAGTAAAGGGTCACTGTTGATTTAGGTACGTGAGAAACGTACCCTGTCGCCTATCTGCTTAAGATAGCAGTGTGCCTGTGTATCATCTGCAGCGTACGATTTTCTGCAGTTATGTAAAATCGTACATCCTCCCGGCCGTTGAACACATGTTCAAGAATCCTCGATGTTGATTCTAAATTGATTTTGGTTCTTTTCGGTTGGTGGATCTGAGTTGGCGTCGTTTGGGGTTCGTTTCCTCTTCGCGTTGTTCCTCTTCTTCTATCGGATGTTTGTGATCCGGTTCTTCTTCTGGAAATAGTGGGGCGATATTTGGATGTCCCTTTTGAAAATGCCTCTTGCTGTTTTCAACTTTACAACTCGAACGAAGCCATCCTTTCCAGGGATCGCATTGATAATACGTCCCATTGGCCAATGCAGAACTGTTGTGTTGTCCTCTCTTATTAACACCAGCATGCCTTCTTTGACATTAGCATATGACCTTTTCCATTTATGCCGTTCTTGGAGTTGCTGTAGGTAACTCGTTGACCACTGTGACCAGAACTGATGTTTGACCTTGGATACTGCTGTCCATCTCTGTCCTAATGAAACAGGTCCTGGCGTTAATGCAGTCATGTCGTTTGGATCATTTGACAACGGCACTAGTGGTCGGGAATTTAATATTGCTTCAATCTCGACTACTACTGTTTCTAACTCTTCATATGTTAGTTTAACGGAGTCAATATTTTTGAGTAGTAGTTGCTTGGCTGATTTAACGGCTGCTTCCCATAGTCCGCCGAAGTGAGGTGCTCTGGGAGGAATAAATTAATTAATTACAGAAGTCTGAGTGCTCGTGAGGGTATTATGCTGTTATGGCAGAATCTCTAATGTTAATGAGGCTACACTGTTGGTCTTGTAGCCCGCCTCTGTTCCCCCCCCTCCATGATTTACCTTTGGCGAAATATGGTAAATGGTAAATCCCTAATTTAAATGTTACCCTTTCATTATACCCTTCGCCTTTTCACTTAAGGAAAACTATAGATATTTACCAAAACATTATAATAAGTTTATTCATTTAATAATAAGAAAAAATATAGTATGTAAGGCCATGCTGCCGTCTTGATAAGTTTAAAAAATAAGGAAAATTTAGTTTTATTTAACATAACCTCCTTTAAATTTTTTTATCATTATTTAACTTCATTATCTTCAGCTTATTTGTTTCATTTTTTTGTTTCTATATTTTAAACTATGCAATATTTTATTTAATTTTCCTGTTACAGTTGCTAACCTTAATTTAATTCATTTAATTCTTAATTGATTTCTTTCATATTTCCTATTTCTTTAATTTTTCTTAATTTCACTTCTTTTATAATTTCTGTAATTTCGTTTAATTCTGTATTTTATTTCTGTTTCACGAATTTAAACTTTTATTGAATGTAAATGTAATTTTCTTGTCTTTCACTTTTAATCTGTTCCTCTTAATTCTTTCATTTTATTTATGTATGTAATGTGCAATTTATAGGGTATAATATTTGTATGTATTTTAGGTATATGTTCACATAAACAAGTGTAAATATAAAGAAAATAATAAGTTCACTTACCCCAAATCCATCCTATGGGCCCAGAGGAATTGTTGTTGGGATTTAATTATATTAATTTAATTGGCTGAAACAAATTTTACACTTGTGCCTACATACATACATACATATTATATAACCCATGTGTGGTATATTACCGAATAAAATGCCATGTCTAACAAAAACTAACTTAATAAATAATAAAAATAATGATTGGCAGTCGCCTACAAAAGGTGTAATGAACAAAAAATATAAAAATAAGCAACAAATAAGAAAATTATAAAAAAAAAAAATTAATGGAAATGTCAAACAAAAGTATGAAAATTTACAGTAAACTAATTCTTTGTTTTGTTCCTATTTTCTTCAATTTTTGTTTTTTTTATATTCATGATACTTTTATTTTTAATTCATTCTCATGATTTTTAATCTTGTTAAATGCTTTTTAGTTAATAATGTGTAACTGTGGTGATGTATGTGTATGGCATTGTGTAATTTTGGGTATCACTGTTTATGTATGTTGTATTTTGTGTAAATGCTTTAATAATAGTTTTGCACTGTTTTTGATATTGTTGGTGGATATGTATGTATATGCGTTGATGTAGATGTAGATGTAGGTGTAGATGTAGATGTAGATTTGTAGGTTATAGATGTAAGTGTAGAATATAGATGTAGAGTTTTAGGTTAAAGATGTAATTTTTTCCTTTTCCCAGCTTTGGCAGGGCGAGTCAGCGAGGTTATGCGTTCGCTGCTCGCCAAGATTTTTTTTTGTGAATTTTCGCGATAATGTTTGCAGATCTGTGGGTGTGCCGTTCGTTGTCGGCACAGAACCCCGATCTAATGCACGGTGTAGCCCTATCCGCAGACACGTGCACTCTAACAGCCGGGGTGCTCCGCTGGCCGACGCAAGGTGCACGCTCTGCATAAAAAAATAACAAACATCGAATTAGATTTAATCAATGAAAATTAATAAATTAGTACTCACTGATTTGCCTTGGATATAGAGAATTATAGCAATATAGAGCACACTTTTTTTTTTTTTTTCCAAAGATTAAACGACCACGTGTATTTTTTTAATTTATTTAATTTTTTTTATGCAGACTGCACATCTGCTCTTCGCGAATGCCAAAATAGAAAAGAACTCTATGAGAGCGTAGGTGTCTCTCGAGCAGTGCAAAGCTCACATGCAACTCCCAAGGTTGTAATTTGAGCTTTGAGCTTTTTGTTAGAGTTTAATAGCAGTGATCTTAAATTGACTCCGAATTATCGAGATAGAAATTTAACGTTTTCGGAGTTAGCGTATTTTTAAAAAAAAATCGTTAGTTTTTTTTTTTCCTTTTATACAATTGGAAGGGCTGTACATTACACCACAAGCCATTTGTAAGTCGTTCAGGCCGGGAAATGGCTTGAAAAAAGAAGCCCTGATTTTAATATGAAATATGACAGTTTATCATTGTTTGATATCTTTGGCATGATAAGTGCCAATTTCTCGTCCCTGTAAGTCTTCTAAAACATAATAAGAACTTCCAAGCTTCGCTTTTACGCGCGACTTTAACCATTGTGGATTTAGCTTGGCATTTATTTGTTTAGAAAAATTACTTTGGGAGAAATTACGGCGAAACACCTCCTGACCGACCTTGAATGATATTTCTCTTGTTCTGAGATTGTATTGCCTTTCATTTTGATCGTAGGCTTTAGCAATGTTTGCCTTAATTTCTTTTCGGATCAAATTCAGCTGATCTGTTCTGCCCAATATGTTTACAGATTCGCCTAACAGATGAAAATTTTTTAACAGTTCGTAATGTTTACCATGAGTTGCCATATCGAATCCGTATAAAGCAAAATACGGAGAACACACAACTTATTGAGTGAATGTGGAGATCCCATTCGGTGTGATTATCCAAAAGGAAGACTCGAATGCCTGCAATCAAGGATCTATTAACCCTTTCAGAGGCATTTGATTGGGGAGAATATAAAGCCGTATAAACATGCTTCACTCCCAATGAAGTCAACCATGCATTGAAATCAGACGATTTAAATTGAACTCCATTATCACTTACAATGCAGCGCGGTACTCCATACGTAAAAAATATATGATCTTGCAGAAACTCCTTTATAGGGGCCGTATTAAATTTTTTCAATGGGCATAACCAATGAAATTTTGAAAGGTGATCAACGACTATGAGCAAACCAATATATCCTCTTTTGCTTCTCGGATAGGGACCTAAAATATCTATATACAAGCGTTCAAATGGCCTTTCAGATATGGCTGGCTTACCCATAGGAGGCTTTAATGATTGATTTGGTGCCTTAGTGGATTTACACACATCACAAGCGCGGACATACAAGCGCACCTCTGACACCATGCCTGGCCAATAAAAGTTACGACGTATAAGCTCCAAGGTCTTAGCCATGCCACCATGGGCGGTCACTACCGACTCGTGAGCCCGACGAATGACACTTTCTGTCAAACCTTTGGGTATCCATAACTTCCATGCCTGCTGCATACCTAAGTCTGTGCCATCTTCATGTTTAGTTCGAATATATAAATATTTACCTATAACTTTTAAGTCTGGATATTTTCCTTCCGAAGTTTCTGCTTCATTTCTCATTTGGACATAATCTGCCGCATCAAAACATGCTGAGTCGAGATCAATTTCTGGCTCAATAAGCTCAATGGCTGACACATCCTCTACGTGCATTCTTGAAAGGGCGTCTGGCACTATATTTTCGCTCCCTCTCCTATGGCTAATAGAGAACCTATAGCCCTGTAAACGCATAGCCCATCTAGCCAACCTGCCTTTAAGATTCGGCTGTCGCATAAGCCATAGTAAACTAGCATGGTCTGTTATGAGCTCAAATTCTTGGAGCTCCAAATAACACCTAAACTTTTCGATTGCCAACACCGCCGCCAAGCACTCACGTTCGGTAACGCTATAATTGCGTTGTGCCGTATTCAATTTTTTGGACATAAAAGCCACTGGACGTTCAACATTGTCATGTGAAAGCTGCACTAACACAGCCCCCACCCCACAATCGCTTGCGTCGCAGTGTACGAAGAATTTCTTACTAAAATCCGGGTTTTGAAGTACCGGTGCCGAAGTGATAACATTTTTCAAATTTTGGAAAGCAGTCTCCGCTGCGTCTGTCCATAAGAATTTCTTCTTAGTTGATAGAACTTCAGTAATCGGGAAGACTAGTTCAGAGAAGTTACTGATGAATCTCCGATACCATCCAACAAGGCCTAAAAAGCTTCTCACTTGTTTAATCGTCTTCGGGGATGGCCATGTTTTTATAGCATCAACTTTTTTTGGGTCAGTAGCGATACCACCATTTCCTATAATGTGTCCCAGGTATTCGACTTCTGTAACACAAAAACGACTTTTAGCCACATTTAAAGTCAAATTTGCCCTACGAAATTGTTCCGCTAACCTAATAAGAATCGACATATGTGTGTCAAAGTCTTCTGACACCACACACACATCATCAAGGTAACCAAAAACACATGTTTTCAAGTCTGCAGGGATCAATTCATCGACTAACCGGCACATGGTCTGTGGAGCATTACAGAGACCAAACGGCATCACTGTAAACTGGTATAGTGGCCGCCCCGGCACTGTAAAAGCTGTAATGGCTTTAGCCTCATCTGTGAGGGGTATTTGCCAGAATGCATCCTTCAGATCCAATTTGGTTATGATATTGGCTTTGGGAAGTCGAGAAAAAATGCCATCTATATTTGGCAGTGGGTACGCATCCTTTTTAGTGCACTCGTTAATGCGTCGTGCATCTAAACAAAGGCGTACCTTGCCTGGCTTAATAACGAGCCTCATCGGAGAACTCCAAGGACTCTTCGATGGCTCAATGACGCCTTCTGACAACATTCTGTCCACCTTTACGTAGATAACTTTCTCTTCAGCGGGAGAAACGGGATAAAAACGCTGTTTTATTGTCTTAGCGTCACCGACGTCAATATCATGGCTTAAAAGGGTTGTTTTTCCTAGCCCCTGTTCTTTATAAATAGGAAATAGATTAATTACACTCTGTAATCGCTTTTCTTGAGATGAAGAAAGTGGAAATTTTTTCAGATTAGTATCAGTACCATCAACCATTGCCTTGGAAGTGTCAATGCTAGATATAATACCTGGTGCTAACTGAAAAATTCTCCAAAAATCAATCCCTAAGATGACACGCTTGGTTATTGATGGAATAACATAAAAATCGAGACGTTTTGTTAGCCCATTATGGGCTACATCCGTACTAATAAAACCAGTTATTTGGTGGCTGCTTCCATCAGCAGTTTTCACACGTGATGATATTTTTTTAAATTTGGACAGGATGACCAATCTTGGGCAGCCAAGTCTGCTCCCAAACAACTTATATTGGCTCCTGTGTCTAATAAGCCAATTTCTATTAGACCTAAAAAGGTAATAGAGGATACAAGCAGTTTACGAGCGGATCTTAGGCGGAGATGAAGGCAGCTACTTAACCTTTACCAAAAAATCGTTAGTTTATTTTTTCCTTTTATACAATTGGAAGGGCTGTACATTACACCACAAGCCATTTGTAAGTCGTTCAGGCCGGGAAATGGCTTGAAAAAAGAAGCCCTGATTTTAATATGAAATATGACAGTTTATCATTGTTTGATATCTTTGGCATGATAAGTGCCAATAATAAGAACTTCCAAGCTTCGCTTTTACACGCGACTTTAACCATTGTGGATTTAGCTTGGCATTTATTTGTTTAGAAAAATTACTTTGGGAGAAATTACGGCGAAACAACTCCTGACCGACCTTGAATGATATTTCTCTTGTTCTGAGATTGTATTGCCTTTCATTTTGATCGTAGGCTTTAGCAATGTTTGCCTTAATTTCTTTTCGGATCAAATTCAGCTGATCTGTTCTGCCCAATATGTTTACAGATTCGCCTAACAGATGAAAATTTTTTAACAGGTCGTAATGCTTACCATGAGTTGCCATATCGAATCCGTATAAACCAAAATACGGAGAACACCCAATGCTCTGATGGTAAGCATTTCGCAATGCACAACTTATTGAGTGAATGTGCAGATCCCATTTGGTGTGATTATCCGAAAGAAAGGCTCTAATGCCTGCAATCAAGGATCTATTAACCCTTTCAGAGGCATTTGATTGGGGAGAATATAAAGCCGTATAAACATGCTTCACTCCCAATGAAGTCAACCATGCATTGAAATCAGACGATTTAAATTGAACTCCATTATCACTTACAATGCAGCGCGGTACTCCATACGTAAAAAATATATGATCTTGCAGAAACTCCTTTATAGGGGCCGTATTAAATTTTTTCAATGGGCATAACCAATGAAATTTTGAAAGGTGATCAACGACTAAAATATCTATATATAAGCGTTCAAATGGCCTTTCAGATATGGCTGGCTTGCCCATAGGAGGCTTTAATGATTGATTTGGTGCTTTAGTGGATTTACACACATCACAAGCGCGGACATACAAGCGCACCTCTGACACCATGCCTGGCCAATAAAAGTTACGACGTATAAGCTCCAAGGTCTTAGCAATGCCATCATGGGCGGTCACTACCGACTCGTGAGCCCGACGAAGGACACTTTCTGTCAAACCTTTGGGTATCCATAACTTCCACTGCATACCTAAGTCTGTGCCACCTTCATGTTTAGTTCGAATATATAAATATTTACCTATAACTTTTAAGTCTGGATATTTTCCTTCCGAAGTTTCTGCTTCATTTCTCATTTACACATAATCTGCCGCATCAAAACATGCTGAGTCGAGATCAATTTCTGGCTCAATATGCTCAATGGCTGACACATCCTCTACGTGCATTCTTGAAAGGGCGTCTGGCACTATATTTTCGCTCCCTCTCCTATGGCTAACAGAGAACCTATAGCCCTGTAAACGCATAACCCATCTAGCCAACCTGTCTTTAAGATTCGGCTGTCGCATAAGCCATAGTAAACTAGCATGGTCTGTTATGAGCTTTAATTCTTGGAGCTCCAAATAACACCTAAACTTTTCGATTGCCAACACCGCCGCCAAGCACTCACGTTCGGTAACGCTATAATTGCGTTGTGCCGTATTCAATTTTTTGGACATAAAAGCCACCGGACGTTCAACATTGTCATGTGAAAGCTGCACTAACACAGCCCCCACCCCACAATCGCTTGCGTCGCAGTGTACGAAGAATTTCTTACTAAAATCCGGGTTTTGAAGTACCGGTGCCGAAGTGATAACATTTTTCAAATTTTGGAAAGCAGTCTACGCTGCGTCTGTCCATAAGAATTTCTTCTTAGTTAATAGAACTTCAGTAATCGGGAAGACTAGTTCAGAGAAGTTACTGATGAATCTCCGATACCATCCAACAAGGCCTAAAAAGCTTCTCACTTGTTTAATCGTCTTCGGGGATGGCCATGTTTTTATAGTATCAACTTTTTTTGGGTCAGTAGGGATACCACCATTTCCTATAATGTGTCCCAGGTATTCGACTTCTGTAACACAAAAACGACTTTTAGCCACATTTAAAGTCAAATTTTCCCTACGAAATTGTTCCGCTAACCTAATAATAATCGACATATGTGTGTCAAAGTCTTCTGACACCACACACACATCATCAAGGTAACCAAAAACACATGTTTTCAAGTCTGCAGGGATCAATTCATCGACTAACCGGCACATGGTCTGTGGAGCATTACAGAGACCAAACGGCATCACTGTAAACTGGTATAGTGGCCGCCCCGGCACTGTAAAAGCTGTAATGGCTTTTGCCTCATCTGTGAGGGGTATTTGCCAGAATGCATCCTTCAGATCCAATTTGGTTATGATATTGGCTTTGGGAAGTCGAGAAAAAATGCCATCTATATTTGGCAGTGGGTACGCGTCCTTTTTAGTGCACTCGTTAATGCGTCGTGCATCTAAACAAAGGCGTACATTGAGGCTTATAAAAATCTTTTGCTCCGCACCCATAGCAGAAGATTCTTCGTTCTGCGAGGCACATGTCCCATGCATGTCCTGGCTGATCACAGTTCCAGCAGACCATAGGTCGTTTGGCAAGTTGCAAAGCCTCTACCGATACAGACTCCGTCTCTGAGGCTGACTGTAAAGACTCTTCAGTCTCCACAGCAGCAACGGCTCTTTTAAACACTCTCGGTTGAGTATTTATCTTGCTAGCATGCTTAAAATCTGCATCTCCTAGCAGATTTTCACGTTTCTGGACCAGTTGTCGCAGATGAGCAACAGAATGAATAGAGATGTATAATAATGCTTGTCTTAGCTCTGGAATTAAATTCCTTTGCAGCTGCTGAACAAGTCTGTACTCGTCTAAAGGAATAGTTAATCGAGAAACGATCGACATAATGTCCTCATAAAACGAGTCAAAGGGCTCTCCCTCTTTCTGCTTTCGAGCACGAATTTCTTCCATAAGGACATCATCGTCTTTATGGTCCTGATATTGATTTTTGAGAGCTGCACAAAAATCTTCCCATATTACCTCAGGGTTCTCTTTGCGGTATCTCCAATACCATTCTCTTGCTTTACTAGTCAAGAGAACATGTAAGTTTTTGCATACAGTAGCAAAATCACCGTTTAGACTACTCGTATCTATGGTCAAAGTTCTTACTCTGTATAAAAATTCCTGGACGGTAGGGCCATTAACTGTTCCATCGTATTTTAAGCCCCAACCCTGAATTATCTGGGTGACCTTCTCTGGACTCGAGATTGTGTTCGAGCGCGTGTCACTCGCCCTCGCCGTGGAGACGGAAGTTGCCGATAACTATTAGGAGAATGTATGCCGCTTGATAGGTTTAAGTTGTCAAATTTTGCTTGTATAAGATTTTCGATCCTACTAAAAATTCTGTCATAATCGATTTCTCTAAAATGAGGTTCAGGCGGATCGGAAATCCGCGGCTGATAGCGAATATTTCTATTTCGACCTCCACCGCCCCTAGGCTGTCGACCTTGGGTGGATCGTGAATTAATTTTCGGCTGAGTACCTTGGCTTTGTGACTCATTTAAGTCAGTTGCCACTATCTCCTCATCTATATGTTTGTTTAGTGTTACCGCAGTATCGGGTTACTGTGTGTTGTGTACTTTAAATAGTTGCTGGTGTCTACATGTGGGTAATGAAGCCCTGTTTAGGTGCTTTACACTCAGGACACTCTTGATACTTTTCTAGATGTGCCACGATACACTGATTGTGAAATCTATGCCCGCATTCAGTATTAAGTATGTTTTCTGTTGTCAGCAGATGCTCTAAACAAAGATTGCAAGTACCTTCAGGCTCTCCTGCAGGTGCATGTACCTGACGCAAGTCCTCTCTACTGCGTGCTAAAGGCATATTTGTTTTTTTTTTTTTTTTTAAATGTTCAGAAAAAATTTTATTAATTTTCTTTTTGTTGGTTTATTACAAAATGTTTAATATTTTATTATGTTTTTTTATTATTTTATTTACTTTCATAAGTTATTTGTTTTCCTTACGCTACTCAGGGAAGTTGATGAAAGGGTAGTTTCCATTAGCTTTTACTAACATAACAGCAGACCGTTTGGGTCATACCTCACGATGACTCTTTTATTTATAAACTTTCACGCTGTAGCTTTTCAGCAAAACCTGCATAATAGGGTGAAGTTTAGCCGAGCTGAACGCATCACATTCCATATTCGGCCGATTTCCTGAATACTCCAACAACTGAAAACTTATTTGATGGTCAATAGACAACGACTCATTCTATCTAGTGATTTCGTTAGCCTCAATAAAAAGTTCGATTAATTATTAAGGTATCTCTTCATTATTGTGAATGCGTTAGTCTATTGATAAGTTTACTTCGCTTCCTATCTGGTGAAAGAGTGGGCCATAATTTCATTGTATTAGAAATATGCTTCCTACTCTATTTTATAATCACATTGTGGAAGGCCTAGTGAATTAATTTCCAGAATTTACTTTACAATGAACAATTATTTCCGATCACTGTGCATTAGCAGGTCTGTCGGATATTCTCTAAGATACGATCCTTAGGAGTATAGTTCCAGACAGACTTTAATGCAAATAAAACGGATATAATTTCCCGACAACTAATTTAAACATCTCGGATCTAAAGAATGGACGAGTTTTTTGGTCAATGCCAAAAATCGTAATTCCAATTCTTCAGTTTCAAAACCTAAATCAGTTTGATACTATAGCATATGCACTTGGGATAAGTGAAGCCGCGATCGCTTAATTTTTCAAGTTATTGTTAACAGTCTATTATCCGACGCTAACTTGCGATTTAAAACACTCGGTATAAATAAAGGCTGGATTTCGCCTTTGAATTTAAAGTACCTAGTAGTTTCTGCGTGGCCCCACACGTTGGGCGCCAAATTCTATAATGTACTGTTCTTAAATAGTTGATTGAGTGGTGCGATCCTCGCTAAATTATTGGCCGATTGGGACCCTAGTTGCGGCTAGATTGCAATCGTATTGGGGGGTTCGTTGGCCAAATAATAAAGCCCCCACTCGATCAGACAGCCACATAGAATTAAATTTATAGTGCCGTGCCTATTACGTAGATGAACAAGATTTATAACTAAGCAAGAACAAAAGTCTGAGAGCTCGTGAGTGTAAAATGCTGCTATGGCAGAATCTCTAATGTTAATAAGGCTACACTGTTGGTATTGTAGCCCGCCTCTGTACCCACCCTCCATGATTTACCTTTGGCGATATATGGTAAATCCCTAATTTAAATGTTACCCTTTCATTATACCCTTCGCCTTTTCACTTAAGGAAAACTATATATATTTACCAAAACATTATAATAAGTTTATTCATTTAATAATAAAAAAAAATATAGTATGTAAGGCCATGCTGCCGTCTTGATAAGTTTTAAAAAAATAAGGAAAATTTAATTTTATTTAACATAATCTCATTTAAATCTTTTATCATTATTTAACTAAATTATCTTCAGCTTATTTGTTTCATTTTTTTGTTTCTTTATTTTAAAACTATGCAATATTTTATTTAATTTTCCTGTTACAGTTGCTAACTTTAATTTAATTCATTTAATTCTTATTTGTTTTCTTTCATATTTCCTCTTTTTTTTAATTTTTCTTAATTTCATTTCTTTTATAATTTCTGTAATTTCGTTTAATTCTATATTTTATTTCTGTTTCACGAATTTAAACTTTTGTTGAATGTAACTGTAATTTTCTTGTCTTTCACTTTTAATCTGTTCCTCTTAATTCTTTCATTTTATTTATGTATGGACTGTGCAATTTATAGGGTATAATATTTGTATGTATTTGTTGGTATATGTTCACATAAACAAGTGTAAATATAAAGAAAATAATAAGTTCACTTACCCCAAATCCATCCTATGGGCCCAGAGGAATTGTTGTTGGGATTTAATTATATTAATTTAATTGGCTGAAACAAAAATTTTACACTTGTGCCTACATACATACATACATATTATATATACCCATGTGTGGTATATTACCGAATAAAATGCCATGTCTAACAAAAACTAATTTAATAAATAATAATAATAATGATTGGCAGTCGCCTTCAAAAGGTGTAATGAACAAAAAATATAAAAATAAGTAACAAATAAGAAAATTATGAAGAAAAAAAATTAATGGAAATGATCTTGTTAAATGCTTTTTAGTTAATAATGTGTAACTGTGGTGATGTATGTGTATGGCATTGTGTAATTTTGGGTATCACTGTTTATGTATGTTGTATTTTGTGTAAGTGCTTTAATAATAGTTTTGTACTGTTTTTGATATTGTTGGTGGATATGTATGTATATGCATTGATGTAGATGTAGATGTAGATGTAGATGTAGATGTAGATGTAGATGTAGATGTAGATGTAGATGTAGATGTAGATGTAGATGTAGATGTAGATGTAGATGTAGATGTAGATGTAGATGTAGATGTAGATGTAGATGTAGATGTAGATGTAGATGTAGATGTAGATGTAGATGTAGATGTAGATGTAGATGTAGATGTAGATGTAGATGTAGATGTAGATGTAGATGTAGGTGTAGATGTAGGTGTAGATTTGTAGGTGTAGATTTGTAGGTTATGGATGTAAGTGTAGAATATAGATGTAGAGTTTTAGGTTAAAGATGTCATTTTTTCCTTTTCCCAGCTTTGGCAGGGCGAGTCAGCGAGGTTATGCGTTCGCTGCTCGCCAAGATTTTTTTTTGTGAATTTTCCCGATAATGTGTGCAGATCTGTGGGTGTGCCGTTCATTGTCGGCACAGAACCCCGATCTAATGCACGGTGGAGCCCTATCCGCAGACACGTGCACTCTAACAGCCGGGGTGCTCCGCTGGCCGACGCAAGGTGCACGCTCTGCATAAAAAAATAACAAACATCGAATTAGATTTAATCAATGAAAATTAATAAATTAGTTCTCACTGATTTTCCTTGGATATAGAGAATTATAGCAATATAGAGTTTAATAGCAGTGATCTTAAATTGACTCCGAATTATCGAGATAGAAATTTAACGTTTTCGGGCTGTACATTACAAACAATTCTCAACAATTTATTGTATGAGTTTCCATGATTGATTGTGTATATCAATCTTTCTGATTTGGTTGCTGCTAATACGACTTCAGGGACGACCTTGGATGCTTCAGTTCCCTTTGGTACAAATGGCGATGGCCATGTCGATGGACGTCTCTTGAATAGTTGTTATCCTGGTGGCTACGAATTTGTCTTTGATCGTTTTCTGATTGTTGATCCAGGATAGTACTATTTCTGAATCGGACCAATAGTACGTAGGTATAGTCTCCAAGGATTGCTGTTCCTCAACCGTGCTTGTTATTTCTGCTCCAAGAACGGCAGCCTTTAATTCCAATTGAGGAAGTGTAATAGCATTAAGCGGTGCTAGTCGGGATTTAGCGCATAACAGTTGAACGCTTATTCGTTTATCCATGTGAATAGAGCGAATATACACTGCCGCCGCATATGCCTTTTCTGATGCGTCTACAAATGTGTGAATTTCCCTTTGGACAGGAACTTGCTTCTTATAGACAGGTCGGTCAATTTTAATTTCGTTAAGAACCTTGAGGTCCTCTCGATATTGTTTCCACTCCTTTTGCAATGGTTGTGGTAATTCTTCATCATACTGATATCCTTGTCTGGTCAGTTCCTGCATGAAGATTTTTGCTTTAATTACCACTGGCGTAAATAATCCCAGTGGGTCAAATATTTTAAAAATTTCCGAGACAACGTCTCGCCTTGTTATTGTTTCCTTCTTGCTCGTTTGTGTTGTGCTGCATAATTTGTCCGAACTTGGGTTCCATGTAATTCCCAGTGTTTTAATGCTGCACTCCTCATATGCTGCATCTTCCAGATGAACGTTGGGTGTAATGTCTTCTTTAGGCAAACCAAGTAATAATTGATTGTGGTTTGCACACCATTTTCTGGAGGGCTTCAGGGATTGTTTCTGCGCCTGTGATGCAATCATCCACATAGAAGTCGTTTTTTAATGTTTCCGCTCCTAAAGGATATTCTCGCATCGCCCTTGTTGCTAAATGTTGCAGACATTTTGTGGCCAGATATGGAGCTGCCTTTGTTCCATATGTAACAGTTTTTAGTCGGTAGTATTTTATTTGTTCCGATGGGTCACTTCTCCATATAATCATCTGTAGGTGTTGATCTTCTGGGTTCATTCATATTTGACGATACATTTTTTCGATATCCGCTGTGAACACGTATTTGTGTGTTCTGAATCTTAACAGTATAGAGAATAGCGTGCTCTGAACTGTAGGTCCTTTATGTAAGAATATCGTTTAATGATTTCCCAGATGATGTTACTGCTGATGCGTCAAATACTACTCTCAACTTTGTAGTTTGACTATCTGGCTTGAGTACACAATGATGGGGTATGAAATAATGTTGTTTGGGTATATGTTCTACTGGCACTTGTTTCATATGTCCAAGATCTTCATACTCCTTCATGAATTGAATGTACCCTTGCTTTAGCGTTGAATCCTTTTGTAGTCGTTTTTCTAACGATAGGAATCTTCTTGACGCTATGTCATGAGACTCCCCCCAACGCTGAAGCATCCTCCATTTGAGGTAAGCGAACAATCAACCTTTTATCTTTGGCAATTTGTAGATTTTGCTCAAATTGCCGCTCACATTCCTTGTCCATCGGCGAAAGACAAAGGCCCTTTGGCTAGCTGTTCATCCACCTTCTCCTGTTCCGTAAGCATTATTTATTATGCTTATTTTGTATTTTTCCCGCGATGATCCATCCAAGTTTGGTGTCCTGAAGCATGGGTAGTCCTCTCTTCAATGACATTTGTCCTTGATTTAGAATTTCGAAGTAGTGTTCGGCTCCTAGAAGAACGTCTATTTTTCCAGGTTTTCCAAAGTGTGGATCTGCCAATGTTATATTTTGTGGCACTTTCCAACTTTCGGGGGAGATATAACGCGTTGGTTGGTCATTCACAATGTACGGCAAAACCATTGCTTCGAACCTAGAACTGAAATCTCCACAATTTGATTTCAGCATGACATTGATGCGAGCGTTGGAGGTGTGAACCTTTCCTCCAATGCCATTGAATTTAATGGTCGAGTGTGTTGATTTAAGACCCAATGTCTTCACAGCTCGTTCTGATATGGCGTTTATTTGAGATCCTGAGGCTAGGAGAGATCGAAATTCGGCCTCTTGTCCATTGTTGCCCTGAATCGTAACTCGGGCAGTGGTTAACAGAATATAGCTTGATTGTTGTCCACTTGCGGTAGCAGCTGTTGTGCTTTCAGGTTTTGATTCTAAGTGTAACAATGTGTTATGTTTCTTGTTGCACTTAAAACAGTCTCTTTTCGAACATGAACTAGTTGCATGTTCTGAACGGAAGCATTTTGCACAGAGTTTCTGTCTCTGTACCCAATTTAAACGTTCTGCTGCTGTTCGTTTTAAGAAATCATTACATTTAAAAAATGCTATGATTCGGTTTTTTACAGAAATAACATATAAAGTTTTGTTCAGCTCCTACTGAAGCACACCTGTTGTGTTTGACTTTATATTTTTCTGTATTAAAGGCTTCCAATGTTAGGAACCTTTGCTCCAAGAATGCGAGGAATTCACAAATTGATTAGTTTTGCCGTGTATTTTGTATGGATTGTTCATACAAAACATGATTCTGTCTATCCATCTTTTTTGTAAGAATGCATAGCAGAAGTGGATCCCATTGGTCTGTTGGTATCCCAATGTTGTTAAGCGCTGATAACATTTCTTTAATATTATCATGCATTGCCTTTACAGAGTTTGCATCGTTACCAGTCGTTGTGGGTTGATCTAGTAACCTCTGTATTAGTGCTGTACTGAGCACTCGCTGGTTATTAAATCTTTCTTCCAGCATATTCCATGCTGTGGTGTAATTTCTTTCAGTCAGTGAAAGATGGCGTATGAGTCTTTCTGCATCGCCTATTACATGATTTTTTAGATACCACATTTTTTGAATAATGGGTATTGAAGTGGCTTCATGATTCATTTTCTTCAACATGTCATGAAATTGCTGCCATTTAAGGTAGTCTCCATCAAACTTCGGGATGGAGACCTTAGGTAATGGTAATGGTGGTGCTGTAGGTAATGTAGATGTCACTATTTGTGGGACATTTACATCGCATGCTGTTTGGGTTTTAATCACAGCAATCTCGGCCGATAAGAAGTGTTGTAAATTATAGCCGAGAGAGACTGGATCGGCAAACCTCGTGTGCATTTGAACATGGATATCCTTGATATATTGTATATATTGTTAAATTATGGGTTTAAATCCAGCTTGAGTTTCGTCTGACATCATTGCTTTCGTCCGTTGATGTCATAGATTCAGCGTCCATTTCCAGAACACGCAGTTGCTTCTGGAATATAGTTATATATTCATTCGTCGCGTTTTTTATTATTTCAAAGTACTTCCCACTGAAGTACTCATGTTCCACCGTTGCTCCTTGCAAAATCGTGCGAATCTTTTCATCATTTAACTCGAAAAGTTGTTGGTGGGACTCCAGCGATGCGATTCTATCGCTGAAGTATTTTGGATATATTTTCCTTTCGGCGGGATCCTTCTTGTAGTTGCGAATAATTTTCTGGATCTCCTCGCCGATTTGTGATTGCTGTGCCAGCAAATTATTGATGCTTGATGTGGCCATTTTTAATTTATTAGCTGTTGTCAGAACTTTAAGAGGTATTTTTTCTGATGTGCCTCGACTCACACCGTGTTCTTTCTAACAGTATAAATTAAAACAAATTTTTTTTTTATGAGTTTGTCGCCCGGTTGACAACTTCTTTGGTCCAGCGTCGTGATCCTGAAGTTCTTGTCGCCTAGTTGACAACTTCTATAATTCCAGAGTCAGAGGTTATAAAGCCTTTGTCTCCTGGTTGACAATTTCTCGTGGTCGTAGTCGGGGGTCACCAAATGTAAAGATTTGAATTGATATCACTCAACGTCGGAGTAATATCAAAACTGTATCACGTCGGGGTCACCAAATGTATAGATTTGAATTGATATCACTCAACGTCAAAGTAATATCAAAACTGTATCACGTCGGGGTCACCAAATGTATAGATTTGAATTGATATCACTCAACGTCGAAGTAATATCAAAACTGTATCACGTCGGGGTCACCAAATGTTTAGATTGAAATGATATCACTCAACGTCGGAGTAATATCAATACTGTATTTTATTCTTTTATTATTCAATTGAGATCACTCAACGTCGGAGTAATATCAACTGTAGTTTATTATGTTATTATGAATTTGCTTGCCCCAGGTGCATAACCATGTGGCAGAGGTCGCCGCAATAAGTACAGAAACAAATTGGGCTGCGGAGTAAGAATGAGTAGTCAAGTGAGAGTTACTTTTCATACTGATTTTATTTTCCTCGTTGTAGGGTTTATATACACGTTTCTTACAAGCTAGATGTTTACTTAGGTTCTAAACGCATGATAAAAGACAAATGTTACTATCTAAGTCTAATGATATCTGCTGATGTATGGCATGCAGATGGTGCGAAATCGTGCATCTGCATGCATAGTGATGAAGGGTCGATGTTTACTAAGTCCGCCTGCATATCAGCGAACGGTCAGTATTTGGTCAGTGCATATCAGTAAAGGGTCACTGTTGATTTAGGTACGTGAGAAACGTACCCTGTCGGCTATCTGCTTAAGATAGCAGTGTGCCTGCGTATCATCATCAGCGTACGATTTTCTGCAGTTATGTAAAATCGTACAATACTGAACTTCCCGAATCTATGAGGGCTTCTGTAATAATTGACTTATTATTACCTTTGCTAAAATATATTTCAACTGGTCTTACATAGTTATTATCACCTTCCGATTTCCTCTTAGGGCATTGGGCAACCAAATGCTCTGCAGATCCAATAATAGCAACGCAACTCCTTCACTGCACCGCTCCGCGCTGCCTCCGATTTATCAAGGCCTTTAGCATCACTCCGTTGTTGTACAGGAAGTATCATCCCAGGAAACACACGCAAAACTTTTTCAGCCCTCTCAAAACTCTGCAACTTTGCTTGCATGCGAAGATTATCTACTGGAATCCCTTCAATAATTCCACCCACCAGCACCTTTTCATCCATGTTAACGTAAGTTACAAAACTTACTTCCAGTTACGACGTTCAAAATTGCGTCGTAATTCTCCTTTAGTTACTTTCCCATCAAATGCCATTTTTAATTGCTGCAACAACTCATTGAAGGATTGAATAATGCGTGCTGGATCAGCATGCAGCCATTGAAGTGCAACACCTTTGAGTTTGGCCATGCACAATAAACGACATTGCATTTTGGTCAAATTATATGCGCTAGCTACATTCTGCAACAGCATTATCCAATTACGCACCGACGTTTGACAAGTAAATTCTAACAGTACTTCCTTTGCCAGTAGAAACATGCTCGAAGACCCTGCAGCGTTGTCATCCGATCTCGCACCAATTTGAATTTCATTACCATTTGAAATACCAGCGTTATCTTGTCGGGCATCTAAATTTACAAGCGCTGTTTTTTTCTTGCTGCTCACCGCAATTCGCATTAACGCTATTGCGCATTTGTAATTGCGTAATCATGTCGGTTGCTGTTCGTATCTCCACCTGCAAATTCCTGAGAGTTTCGTGATTCTTGGGAATCTCTTTTCTTTGCGCCCCCATCATTGCATCATGAACCTCGGTTTCTTCCTCTGTTTCAGCTTGATCCATCATCACAACACTGTCACGCTCCTCGATCGGTACTGCATTCATCCGACGTTTCGAGATCACAATTTAATCTTGCTTCGCGCTTCTCATTAATCGTACATTGCATTCGATATATCTATGTTATACATGGTTGTTTATCTTATCAATAGATCGATATCAAACCGCTGTTATTCTGTACGATAGATATGTTGATACAATATGTGTTTACCTTACATGCTATGTTATCCAAATTTATTACGATTCGACCATCCTGATTAAAAGATAACCTTCTATCTGTCTCTTATTCTTGCAACATACATTAAATATTTTAGATTTTTATCCAAGGCTTCAAATTATGCGCACTCCATACCCCTTGATACGGGTTTCGAGCTAATTGAAAACCATCAACGTACTGCAATATATATTTATAATTCTTTAACACTTTAAATAATTTATACGGACCTTTCGTTTTAAGTATTAATTTTCTTGCTACCCCTGCTGTGCTATCAAAATTTTTTACCATTACATAAAATGTTTTCATAAAATGCGTTTTGCCAGTGCGAATACTTGATTTTTTCACCTATTTCTCTAATATTCTCTAAACTCCTTTCAGTACTTTTTACTAACTCATTCATCATTTCTAACTTTGCTTCTAACTCATCACTAACCTTCCCTTTCTGAGCTAATCCAAACATCATTTCACTTGCTAATTTCTTTGTACTACAATGCTGCGTGTTATTCAACGTATATTCTACCTCCTTAATCACAGAGTCCCAATATTTTCCATTCTCCGGTTCCCTCTATTTAAATCATAGGCTCTAAACTTCTATATTGTTTGTATACCATAATTACTTATAAAATCTAAAAATAAATGTGTTTGTTTTCAATGTTGTTTAAAAGAAAATGTTTTAAAAATGTTCTTTGGGTGGCCAACCCTACAAAATATAAGTTATGAACCCTAAAATAAACGCAAGCCGAACTCTGATTGTATCCTAAATAAGTTACTCTTAGAATCTATGGAGATCTGGCAACCCTTTGAATTTGCCAATCACAATGATTTAAATTTTAATTTGCACAGATATTAATCTGTAATCGATATCCTGGCATTCATCGCTAATTCTGCTCTTTCCATCCCAATCTGTCGAGCACACCACACGTGCCGCCTCGTAACTTTTAAAAACTTTCATTTTTGATCTAAATAAATCCTAATTATAACGTAAGGCTGAATCCGGACAACTCTTCTTTTGGGGATCTCTTCCTGCAAAGCACACGACACGATATTACTTTTAACTAGGTGAGTTATGCGGCTACGAGAATCGTAGCGAATAGAGCAAAAAGTGGACTTGCTTAACTGGCGCCCGAGCAGTCAGAACTTCTGACTCCAGGCAATGGTTATTGCCCTAACTACTTTTACAATGAAAAAAAATAAAACCAGTCGAACGCTACAGTCAGGTGCTGACTGTAGAAGGCCATGGATTATCATGGTATACCGTGTATAATTTATTTTCCCTTATTTATAATGAAAATTTTGGTTTGTTTGAATTTAAGCATTTAAAAATATAAATTTTATCTTCTTATTATTTAATTCGAACGACACGCCAAATTCGATTGACAGGTAGAAGAAGAAGAACACATAAATAATGCAAGGACGGATAGACAAGAAGTATAAGCATTAGATCATAATGGCAAACAGGAGTCGCGGCTGCGGAAGTTGTGCAGTAGCTTAGTGGAGTGTGTGCCGGATTCGAAGACCAATGATGTTGACATTGTTCGGGTTCGATTGCTGCCGCGGTCAATGCGTGATATGTTTTCCTTTCTTTCTTTCTTTTCTATTAAATAATTTAAAAGCTTAACAAACACTAATTTAATTTTTGGTACGCAACATATTTAATTAGAACACTTTTATAAACTTTGCCCTATGTTGCACAAATCTGACAGTTGCGTATGTGTGCGGAATACGGCAATTGATGCGTGTAAGAGCGGGATGCCGACACATAAATGTGCAAATGCAGACATGCATGTATCGGCATCCCGCTCTAACATTCGTGTACATTGATTGTCTTAACTATTGCATAAAAATATGAAATTTATTTTGATTGCTATTTAGTTAAATAATTTAGAATTAAGGTAGAGGTTGTAGTTTTCGGCTGTTGTTTTCCTTTTAGTTTATATAAATAAAAAAAACCAAAAAAAGTAATTAAAATAAAAAATTGCACTAGCCTCCGCTAGGACTCGAACTCGCTCACGCACGAACATACGAACTCTCTAAGAAGTGCCGTCCGCCACTCTAACCACTAAGCCACAACCCCATTTATTTTCCGATCGGCAAAGTTGCATTCTGAGCTGGCAATTCTGTTACCATTCTATGCAAATAAAATGTTTTGTTTTATGCTGTGTGTCCGAAGCTAGATTCGAACTTCGGTATGATGCGTAAGTTAGGTCTTAATATGCGCATAAGTATACGTTCAAATTGAGTTTAATTCGGATCATATCTCACTTATTTTTAGTCCGATTGAAATGAAATTTTCAGGAAACACCCGTGGAAAGGTATTTTTCATGTGAGATGTACAACTTTTGTTGTGGTGTATATATTGTGTATACGAGGGTCGTTTGATAAGTCCGTGACTTTTTGTATTTGCCGCGCACGGACTTATCAAACGACCCTCGTATTTTGAGGGCCTTGAGATCGTCTGCTTTCAATGCCTATAAAACGCAAACCAAAAACGCAGCTTTCTCAAAATTTTACAGTCAGCTGTTAATCGATAACTGCTGACAGGAGCAGTGTTGTATTTAGAGCAGGTGCGCGGCAAATACAAAAAGTCACGGACTTATCAAACGACCCTCGTATTAAACTGTTATTACTGATTTACAGAGGCGGGGAGAGGCGTGGCCAAATTTCAAAAAAACTTTGAGACACCTGAATATAAACGTATGTTGTCACAAAATTTTAAGACTCTAGCTCTTATAGTTTCTGAGATCCAGGTGTTCATACAGACAGACAGACGGACAGACGGACAGACAGACATGGCTCAATCGACTCGGCTGTTGATACTGATTCAGAATATATATAGTTTATGGGGTCGGAGATGCCTCCTTCTGCCTGTTACGCACATTTGCGTTCCGACAAACACAGTAGACCATGAATTTTTTTAAAATCCATGGCCTAAAAAACATGTCACACATATTGATCGCGGCAGCAGTTGAACCCGAACACTGTCAACATCATTGGTCTTGGAATCCGGCACACACTCCGCTAAGGTACTCTAAAACTTCCTTTGCCGTCACTTCTGTTTGGCATTACGGAAAATGCATACACCAACTTATTGCTCTCTCGCCCTACCTAATGCTTATAATTCTTGTCTGTTCGCTTTTGTATTGTTTATGCGTTCTTCTTCTTCTGTCTGTCAATTGAATTTATGCGTGTCGTTCGAATTAAATAATAAGAATATAAAATTTATGTTTTTAAATGCTTAAATTCAAACAAACAAAAATTTTCACTATAATACGGGAAAATAAATTATACACGGTATACCATGATAATCCATGGCCTTCTACAGTCAGCACCTGACTGTAGCGTTCGACTGGTTCTTTTAGTTTATAAGAATAAAAATAAAACCAAAATAAAGTAATTAAAATAAAAAATTGCACTAGCCGCCGCTAGGACTCGAACTCACGCACAAACGGATTCTCCAAGAATTGCCGTCCGCCACTATAACCACTAAGCCACCGCCTCATTTGTAGATCGATCGGCAAAGTTGCATTCTGAGCTGGCAATTCTGCAAATAAATTATATGCAAATAAAAAGTTTTGTAAAATGCTGTGTGTCCGACGCTAGATTCGAACTTCGGTATTATGCGTAAATTAGGTCTTAATATACGCATAGGTATACGTTCAAATTGAGTTTAATTCGGATCATATCTCACTTATTTTTAGTCCGATTTAACTGAAAACAGAAAACAGAAAACACCCGTCGTAATGTATTTGTCATGTGAGATGTACAACTTTTGTTGTTGTTGGTTTATATTGTGTATATTAAATTGTTATTACTGATTTACAGAGGCGGGAAGGGGCGTGGCCAAATTTCACAAAAACTTTGAGACACTGCAACATACACGGATCTTCTCACAAAATTTGAAGACTCTAGCTCTTATAGTTTCTGAGATCCAGGTGTTCATACAGACAGACAGACGGACAGACAGACAGACGGACAGACGGACAGACGGACAGACAGACATGGTTCAATCGACTCGGCTGTTGATACTGATTCAGAATATATATAGTTTATGGGGTCGGAGATGCCTCCTTCAGCCTGTTACGCACATTTGCGTTCCGACAAACACAGTAGTCCATGAATTTTTTTAAAATCCATGGCCTAAAAATCAATTAAAATAAGGAAAAGTGAACCACGAAATGTGGTAAAAAAAAGTTAACGGCAAGTGACAATGTGATAGTGATGTGTTAGTGCACCGTGAAAATAAAAGAAACGACCACCCGCCGCGGTGAGAATGCCGTTACAACTTGTATCGGGAACAACATTCTTCATGGGCGCAAAAAGTCGTATATAACGAAACCGCTGCAGCATTGATGTTGTCTCCGTCCAGGAGCAGCCACATTCACCGTAGGCGCAAAGTGTCTCCCTTAAATACTAAATGAAAAATACTTATGTAACAACATACTGCGGCGATTTGATTACAGCCCCTGTAACCTATTCGCGAGTGCAAGTTCATAGTGTCGAACTCCTTTGAATAATAACACTCCACCAATAATAAAATAAACCATGAACTGTGATCAAAGCGTGTGGTAATCTGCTGGATAGGCTGAGCGGTGCAGAGGCGCCCGAAAAAACTGCCCAGTGGATTGTGTGGCAACCGTACCTTAGTAGGCCAAGGCCAAAAAGGAAAAATACGGACCACCGTGCCCAGTGCAAGGTTTCACTAAACATAGAACTGGTCCGTCACTGCCGTAATATAATTGATTGATTAATAACAAGAAATAACAAACAGAAATACAAAAAGCCATTACCTACCAGTAAATTAAAAAGAATTTGTTTTTCTCACTTCAGATACTAAGAAATACACAACTCACACCAATCTACTCAACATACTCATACGAGGTCCAACACGAATTATCAACCTCTGTCGTTGTTTGTTTGTTTGTCCGTTGCGTTTTAACTAAGAAATGGAGGAAATTAAGGAAACGCCTAATGCGCTCCTTGCCCAAGTGACCAGGCTTAAAGACGATGTGAAAAAAATTAACAATCGAATGAACGCTCTTGAATCCGAAAATTTGACCCGTAACCCGGTAGTCACTCCTCCGGCACCCTTGGCTCGTGCACGTAACGAATTTGAACTGAAGGAAGTTTCCAAACTTCCCGATTGCGTCAAAGAACTCCAAACGTTTGAGGGCCAGCCTGAGAGATATGTCTCGTGGGTCAATCGTGCCCAAGCAATCTTGGACTTCGAGGTTATCAAAGGAAGGCCTTTGTTCCGTGCGATAGTCTGCCGAACTGCAGGCAGTTGCTCCTAGAGGGGTTTCATTCGCCCAGTCTTCATCACCGACGAATTTTGCTCCGAATACCCGGTTTTATCGACCGCCGAGCGGCTTTCGCTTTACTTCTTCCCATCAGGTTAATAGTAGACCTTCGTTAGGTTCACGATACGGAGGCTCACAAAAGAGCATTCGCCTTCTGGGATGAAGAGAACATCGTCCGAATATCAGATTCCGTTCCAAAGGGCAACCAAGCTTTACCACATGGAGCCCGTGCCTGACCCTTCGACCGCAATCCTTGCCGAGTACGTCAACGACTTCAACATGGAAAACCTGAGAAGACTCTCTGGGATGTCCGAGAAGGTTTCTTTTTCCTTCCTTCTAGAGGCATTGGTCGTCCTGATTGTCGGAGCGCTTCTCTACATTATATGGGGGAAGTTGACGTCAACCAAGGGTATTCCTGTCGTGGCAAACTGTACTTCGGACCCGGAGGGGTTAGGCGCTGCCGGGGCACCCAAAGCCCAATAATCTGCGGGACGCAGATCTTGAAGGCGGAGGAGTTATGAACCCTAAACTAATCGCAAGCCGAACTCTGATTGTATCCTAAATAAGTTACTCTAAGAATCTAAGGAGATCTGGCAACCCTTTGAATTTGCCAATCACTATGATTTAAATTTAAATTTGCACAGATATTAATCTGTAATCGATATCCTGGCATTCATCGCTATATCTGCTCTTTCCATCGCAATCTGTCGAGCACACCACACGTGCCGCCTCGTAACTTTTAAAAACTTTCATTTTTGATCTAAATAAATCCTAATTATAACGTAAGGCTGAATCCGGACAACTCTTCTTTTGGGGATCTCTTCCTGCAAAGCACACGACGCGATATTACTTTTAATTAGGTGAAGTATGCGGCTACGAGAATCGTAGCGAATAGAGCAAGAAGTGGACTTGCTTAACTTATATATTAGGAAGTAAAAATTTTTAACCTATCTTTATGAACTATTTGTTTTTTATTTCTATTTCCTAGGGTCCTAAATAGTTATTTTCTAATTTATGATCTGTCTCATTCTTAACTAATACTTTTAACTCAAAATTGTTTGTATTCCTATCGTATCTTAGTTTCCATGGGACACCCAATGGATCCTTGTCCGAGCATTCCAGGGAACAGGCCCTTGCGTCTTCATTCGAGGAGTCGGTAACAACGCCTCTAGACTATTGGTCATGCGTAGACCTAAAGATCTGCAGGAAGCTTACTTCTTCTTTAAGGAACTGCAGGCAGTTGCTCCTAGAGGAGGCTCATTCGCCCAGTCTTCATCACCGACGAATTTTGCTCCGAATACCCGGTTTTATCACCGCCGAGCGGCTTTCGCTTTACTTCTTCCCATCAGTTTAATGGTAGACCTTCGTTAGGTTCACGATACGGAGGCTCACAAAAGAGCATTCGCCTTCTGGGATGAAGAGAACATCGTCCGAATATCAGATTCCGTTCCAAAGGGCAACCAAGTTTTACCACATGGAGCCCGTGCCTGACCCTTCGACCGCAATCCTTGCCGAGCATGGCGAGGCTTCCTCAACTGACTATTACTACAAACAGCTCGGTGCCGAAAACGTCGGCATGCCTCCTCAGGATTTCATCGAGGAAAGGAATGGCCAAAAGAAAGGAGAAGCAGCGTTTTAAAGATGAGGAAATTGCCGAGGATAGAAAGGTAACGGTAAAGACCAAGACAGGCAAGATTCTACATAAGTCAGACTTACGTAACTAGAATGGCACCGGATCGTTGTACGTGTACGTTTCACGCGCTTCCACTACACGATACACCTTACAGTCTTGCAAACTCATACACTCTTTGAAAACATTTTACTATAATTTACACTTTACTATAATTTACAGGCACGAATAATTTGTGCTCTCTTATGAAACGAAACATGAGCGCATTTTTAACACTTTATTGCCAATTCCTTTACCTCCAAGTTAATTTAAGCAACCTGTAAAAAGTAACATTACTCATAAGATAACTCTTCCAACCAAAATTGCAAGTATCATTGTCGCCCATATCGTGGGAACTGCGGACATCTTTAAATACGAGGCTCCGCTTGTCCCGCTTCAAGAGGGTACCGTCTAGCGCGTCAATGGGCAGTCCAAACCGGCTCACGTCATCGACTTGAGAAGGCTCGAGTCACTGGTCCAGGAGGTTCGGTGCGAGGCGGTGCAACTGACGGATTCCAGGATTGCGGAATTGGCGGCACACTACGTGGAGGAATCGAAGGAGGACTTGCCTACACTGACGGGCACTCAGCGCGGACGTCGATCGCTGGACTGTTCGACGCCTCACACGACTCCCTGAGGCAATTGAACGAAGTTGCCGCTGGGGTTAACGCAATCGACGGGGATGTTCACACGACCACGACCTTATTGCATAAGACCCTAATCATCAATAGTCAGGTCGGCGAGCTGACACAGGCGTGCCAACTAGCCAAGTCAGGGATCGTCAACTCTCGCTTGTTGGATCACGAAGAGGTGCAGGCTATTCTGTCCGAGGTTAGGAATTTTCCTTACCAGAATGCCGTGGAGGCACTGGAGTTTTCACGCCCGTCGGCTCTAACTAATGGAACTGTATATCTTGGCCATGCCCAAGGTCGCCCCCAAGGAATACCGCTTGCTCCTTCTCCTTCCTGCCATACTCGAGGGAAAGCAAGTTATGCTGAGGTATGACAAAGTCGCCGTTAACACCGAAGAAACCTATGCCGTGGTGAATGATTGCTACTCCATAGGCAACACGACTGTTTGCCCAGAAAAAAGTCTCCTGAGGATGGACGAAAGCGGCTGCGTCCCAAAACTGCTGAAAGGCGGTCAGGCTAAATGCGAATTCCTCAGGAATAATGAGGCTCGCGTAGAATTGGTCGAGGACGGTACGATGTTGCTGTCTAATTTCAACGGGAAGCCGGACCCAACACTCACAACTTAGATGGGACCTACATAGTACAGTTCGCTAACGATACGATTAATGTGGCTGGAAGAACCTACACGAGTTACTCATCAAGTCACTTTATGGTCATGCCTGTGATACTGACTACGGTCACCGCCACCGGGTACGCGCCTTCAGTCCAGTACGTCAACGACTTCAACATGGAAAACTTGAGAAGACTCTCTGGGATGTCCGAGAAGGTTTCTTTTTCCTTCCTTCTAGAGGCATTGGTCGTCCTGATTGTCGGAGCGCTTCTCTACATTATATGGAGGAAGTTGACGTCAACCAAGGGTATTCCTGTCGTGGCAAACTGTACTTCGGACCCGGAGGGGTTAGGCGCTGCCGGGGCACCCAAAGCCCAATAATCTGCGGGACGCAGATCTTGAAGGCGGAGGAGTTATGTACCCTAAACTAAACGCAAGCCGAACTCTGATTGTATCCTAAATAAGTTACTCTAAGAATCTATGGAGATCTGGCAACCCTTTGAATTTGCCAATCACAATGATTAAAATTTTAATTTGCACAGATATTAATCTGTAATCGATATCCTGGCATTCATCGCTAATTCTACTCTTTCCATCGCAATCTGTCGAGCACACCACATGTGCCGCCTCGTAACTTTTAAAAACTTTCATTTTTGATCTAAATAAATCCTAATTATAACGTAAGGCTGAATCCGGACAACTCTTCTTTTGGGGATCTCTTCCTGCAAAGCACACGACGCGATATTACTTTTAATTAGGTGAGGTATGCGGCTACGAGAATCGTAGCGAATAGAGCAAGAAGTGGACTTGCTTAACTTATATATTAGGAAGTAAAAATTTTTAACCTATCTTTATGAACTATTTGTTTTTTATTTATATTTCCTACAATTGTAATGTTGTAGTTTTCTCCTTTTTCTCCAAGTGTATAGGGTCCTAAATAGTTATTTTCTAATTTATGATCTGTCTCATTCTTAACTAATACTTTTAACTCAAAATTATTTGTATTCCTATCGTATCTTAGTTTCCTATCGGCTTTTGCCTTTTCTAACATGTGTCTAGCTCTTTTATAAGCTATTTTTAATCTAACTTTAACCTCTTAAGAAGAGTCATCCATGTTATAAATGGGATCTATTCTGTCAATTTTATTAAAATCTGTGAACTGTCTTGGCAATCTTCCAAATACTAGTTCATATGGACAATATTCATGAACTACTGATGGTGTTGTGTTGAAACAATATGTAAAATATTGAATCCATACATCCCAATGGTCTTACATAGTTATTATCACCTTCCGATTTCCTCTTAGGGCATTGGGCAACCAAATGCTCTGCAGATCCAATAATAGCAACGCAACTCCTTCACTGCACCGCTCCGCGCTGCCTCCGATTTATCAAGGCCTTTAGCATCACTCCGTTGTTGTACAGGAAGTATCATCCCAGGAAACACACGCAAAACTTTTTCAGCCCTCTCAAAACTCTGCAATTCTGCTTGCATGCGAAGATTATCTACTGGAATCCCTTCAATAATTCCACCCACCAACTCCTTTTCATCCATGTTAACGTCTCGCGCCAATCCAACCTTCCTGTCATAGTAAGTTACAAAACTCTCTCCAAACTTCCAGTTACGACGTTCAAAATTGCGTCGTAATTCTCCTTTAGCTACTTTCCCATCAAATGCCATTTTTAATTGCTGCAACAACTCATTGAAGGATTGAATAATGCGTGCTGGATCAGCATGCAGCCATTGAAGTGCAACACCTTTGAGTTTGGCCATGCACAATAAACGACATTGCATTTTGGTCAAATTATATGCGCTAGCTACATTCTGCAACAGCATTATCCAATTACGCACCGACGTTTGACAAGTAAATTCTAACAGTACTTCCTTTGCCAGTAGAAACATGCTCGAAGACCCTGCAGCGTTGTCATCCGATCTCGCACCAATTTGAATTTCATTACCATTTGAAATACCAGCGTTATCTTGTCGGCCATCTAAATTTACAAGCGCTGTTTTTTCTTGCTGCTCACCGCAATTCGCATTAACGCTATTGCGCATTTGTAATTGCGTAATCATGTCGGTTGCTGTTCGTATCTCCACCTGCAAATTCCTGAGAGTTTCTTGATTCTTGGGAATCTCTTTTCTTTGCGCCCCCATCATTGCATCATGAACCTCGGTTTCTTCCTCTGTTTCAGCTTGATCCATCATCACAACACTGTCACGCTCCTCGATCGGTACTGCATTCATCCGACGTTTCGAGATCACAATTTAATCTTGCTTCGCGCTTCTCATTAATCGTACATTGCATTCGATATATCTATGTTATACATGGTTGTTTATCTTATCAATAGATCGATATCAAACCGCTGTTATTCTGTACGATAGATATGTTGATACAATATGTGTTTACCTTACATGCTATGTTATCCAAATTTATTACAATTCGACCATCCTGATTAAAAGATAACCTTCTATCTGTCTCTTATTCTTGCAACATACATTAAATATTTTAGATTTTTATCCAAGGCTTCAAATTATGCGCACTCCATACCCCTTGATACGGGTTTCGAGCTAATTGAAAACCATCAACGTACTGCAATATATATTTATAATTCTTTAACACTTTAAATAATTTATACGCACCTTTCGTTTTAAGTATTAATTTTCTTGCTACCCCTGCTGTGCTATCAAAATTTTTACCATTACATAAAATCTTTTCATAAAATGCGTTTTGCCAGTGCGAATACTTGATTTTTTCACCTATTTCTCTAATATTCTCTAAACTCCTTTCAGTACTTTTTACTAACTCATTCATCATTTCTAACTTTGCTTCTAACTCATCACTAACCTTCCCTTTCTGAGCTAATCCAAACATCATTTCACTTGCTAATTTCTTTGTACTACAATGCTGCGTGTTATTCAACGTATATTCTACCTCCTTAATCACAGAGTCCCAATATTTTCCATTCTCAGGTTCCCTCTATTTAAATCAAAGGCCCTAAACTTCTATATTGTTTGTATACCATAATTTCTTATAAAATCTAAAAATAAATGTGTTTGTTTTAAATGTTATTTAAAAGAAAATGTTTTAAAAATGTTCTTTGGGTGGCCAACCCTACAAAATATAAGTTATGAACCCTAAAATAAACGCAAGCCGAACTCTGATTGTATCCTAAATAAGTTACTCTTAGAATCTATGGAGATCTGGCAACCCTTTGAATTTGCCAATCACAATGATTTAAATTTTAATTTGCACAGATATTAATCTGTAATCGATATCCTGGCATTCATCGCTTAATTCTGCTCTTTCCATCCCAATCTGTCGAGCACACCACACGTGCCGCCTCGTAACTTTTAAAAACTTTCATTTTTGATCTAAATAAATCCTAATTATAACGTAAGGCTGAATCCGGACAACTCTTCTTTTGGGGATCTCTTCCTGCAAAGCACACGACACGATATTACTTTTAACTAGGTGAGTTATGCGGCTACGAGAATCGTAGCGAATAGAGCAAAAAGTGGACTTGCTTAACTGGCGCCCGAGCAGTCAGAACTTCTGACTCCAGGCAATGGTTATTGCCCTAACTACTTTTACAATGAAAAAAAAATAAAAAATCAATTAAAATAAGGAAAAGTGAACCACGAAATGTGGTAAAAAAAGTTAACGGCAAGTGACAATGTGATAGTGATGTGTTAGTGCACCGTGAAAATAAAAGAAACGACCACCCGCCGCGGTGAGAATGCCGTTACAACTTGTATCGGGAACAATATTCTTCATGGGCGCAAAAAGTCGTATATAACGAAACCGCCGCAGCATTGATGTTGTCTCCGTCCAGGAGCAGCCACATTCACCGTAGGCGCAAAGTGTCTCCCTTAAATACTAAATGAAAAATACTTATGTAACAACACACTGCGGCGATTTGATTACAGCCCCTGTAACCTATTCGCGAGTGCAAGTTCATAGTGTCGAACTCCTTTGAATAATAACACTCCACCAATAATAAAATAAACCATGAACTATGATCAAAGCGTGTGGTAATCTGCTGGATAGGCTGAGCGGTGCGGAGGCGCCCGAAAAAGGTGCCCAGTGGATTGTGTGGCAACCGTACCTTAGTAGGCCAAGGCCAAAAAGGAAAAATACGGACCACCGTGCCCAGTGCAAGGTTTCACTAAACATAGAACTGGTCCGTCACTGCCGTAATATAATTGATTGATTAATAACAAGAAATAACAAACAGAAATACAAAAAGCCATTACCTACCAGTAAATTAAAAAGAATTTGTTTTTCTCACTTCAGATACTAAGAAATACACAACTCACACCAATCTACTCAACATACTCATACGAGGTCCAACACGAATTATCAACCTCTGTCGTTGTTTGTTTGTTTGCTCGTTGCGTTTTAACTATGAAATGGAGGAAATTAAGGAAACGCTTAATGCGCTCCTTTCTTAAGTGACCAGGCTTAAAGACGATGTGAAAAAAATTAACAATCGAATGAACGCTCTTGAATCCGAAAACTTGACCCGTAACCCGGTAGTCACTCCTCCGGCACCCTTGGCTCGTGCACGTAACGAATTTGAACTGAAGGAAGTTTCCAAACTTCCCGATTGCGTCAAAGAACTCCAAACGTTTGAGGGCCAGCCTGAGAGATATGTCTCGTGGGTCAATCGTGCCCAAGCAATCTTGGACTACGAGGTTATCAAAGGAAGGCCTTTGTTCCGTGCGATAGTCTGCCGAACTGCAGGCAGTTGCTCCTAGAGGGGTTTCATTCGCCCAGTCTTCATCACCGACGAATTTTGCTCCGAATACCCGGTTTTATCGACCGCCGAGCGGCTTTCGCTTTACTTCTTCCCATCAGGTTAATAGTAGACCTTCGTTAGGTTCACGATACGGAGGCTCACAAAAGAGCATTCGCCTTCTGGGATGAAGAGAACATCGTCCGAATATCAGATTCCGTTCCAAAGGGCAACCAAGTTTTACCACATGGAGCCCGTGCCTGACCCTTCGACCGCAATCCTTGCCGAGCATGGCGAGGTTTCCTCAACTGACTATTACTACAATCAGCTCGGTGCCAAAAACGTCGGCATGCCTCCTCAGGATATCATCGAGAAAAGGAATGGCCAAAAGAAAGGAGAAGCAGCGTTTTAAAGCTGAGGAAATTGCCGAGGATAGAAGGGTAACGGTAAAGACCAAGACAGGCAAGATTCTACATAAGTCAGACTTACGTAACTAGAATGGCACCGGATCGTTGTACGTGTACGTTTCACGCGCTTCCACTAAACGATACACCTTACAGTCTTGCAAACTCATACACTCTTTGAAAACATTTTACTATAATTTACATTTTACTATAATATACAGGCACGAATAATTTGTGCTCTCTTATGAAACGAAACATGAGCGCATTTTTAACACTTTATTCCCAATTCCTTTACCTCCAAGTTAATTTAAGCAACCTGTAAAAAGTAACATTACTCATAAGATAACTCTTCCAACCAATATTGCAATTATCATTGTCGCCCATATCGTGGGAGCTGCGGACATCTTTAAATACGAGGCTCCGCTTGTCCTGCTTCAAGAGGGTACCGTCTAGTGCGTCAATGGGCAGTTCAAACCGGCTCACGTCATCGACTTGAGAAGGCTCGAGTCACTGACGGATTCCAGGATTGCGGCATTGGCGGCACCCTACGTGGAGGAATCGGAGGAGGACTTGTCTACACTGACGGGCACTCAGCGCGGACGTCGATCGCTGGACTGGATTGCGTCTGCGTGGAAGTGGACTGCGGGTTCACCGGATGTGTCGGACTGGGACGCCATCCTTCATGCCCAGGAAAATATCGGGAAATCGGCCGACCAGCAAGTACGGATAAACGCTGGATTGTTCGACGCCTCACACGACTCCCTGAGGCAATTGAACGAAGTTGCCGCTGGGGTTAACGCCATCGACGGGGATGTTCACACGACCACGACCTTATTGCATAAGACCCTAATCATCAATAGTCAGGTCGGCGAGCTGACACAGGCGTGCCAACTAGCCAAGTCAGGGATCGTCAACTCTCGCTTGTTGGATCACGAAGAGGTGCAGGCTATTCTGTCCGAGGTTAGGAATTTTCCTTACCAGAATGCCGTGGAGGCACTGGAGTTTTCACGCCCGTCGGCTCTAACTAATGGAATCTGTATATCTTGGCCATGCCCAAGGTCGCCCCCAAGGAATACCGCTTGCTCCTTCTCCTCCCTGCCATACTCGAGGGAAAGCAAGTTATGCTGAGGTATGACAAAGTCGCCGTTAACACCGAAGAAACCTATGCCGTGGTGAATGATTGCCTCCCCATAGGCAACACGACTGTTTGCCCAGAAAAAAGTCTCCTGAGGATGGACGAAAGCGGCTGCATTCCAAAACTGCTGAAAGGCGGTCAGGCTAAATGCGAATTCCTCAGGAATAACGAGGCTCGCGTAGAATTGGTCGAGGACGGTACGATGTTGCTGTCTAATTTCAACGGGACATTGGAGGCCGGACCCAACACTCACAACTTAGATGGGACCTACATAGTACAGTTCGCTAACGATACGATTAATGTGGCTGGAAGAACCTACACTTTATGGTCATGCCTGCGATACTGACTACGGTCACCGGCAACGGGAACGCGCCTTCACTCCAGTACGTCAACGACGTCAATATGGAAAACCTTAGGAGACTCTCTGGGATGTCCGAGAAGGTTTCTTTTTCCTTCCTTCTAGAGGCATTGGTCGTCCTGATTGTCGGAGCGCTTCTCTCCATTATATGACGTCAACCGAGGGTATTCCTGTCGTGGCAAACTGTACTTCGGACCCGGAGGGGTTAGGCGATGCCGGGGCACCCAAAGCCCAATAATCTGCGGGACGCAGATCTTGAAGGCGGAGGAGCTATGAACCCTAAAGTAAACGCAAACCGAACTCTGATTGTATCCTAAATAAGTTACTGTAAGAATCTATGGAGATCTGGCAACCCTTTGAATTTGCCAATCACAATGATTTAAAATTTTAATTTGCACGGATATTAATCTGTAATCGATATCCTGGCATTCATCGCTAATTCTACTCTTTCCATCGCAATCTGTCGAGCACACCACATGTGCCGCCTCGTAACTTTTAAAAACTTTTTTTTGATCTAAATAAATCCTAATTATAACGTAAGGCTGAATCCGACAACTCTTCTTTTGGGGATCTCTTCCTGCAAAGCACACGACGCGATATTACTTTTAATTAGGTGAGGTATGCGGCTACGAGAATCGTAGCGAATAGAGCAAGAAGTGGACTTGCTTAACTTATATATTAGGAAGTAAAAATTTTTAACCTATCTTTATGAACTATTTGTTTTTTATTTATATTTCCTACAATTGTAATGTTGTAGTTTTTCTCCTTTTTTCCAAGTGTATAGGGTCCTAAATAGTTATTTTCTAATTTATGATCTGTCTTTTTCTTAACTAATACTTATAACTCAATTATTTGTATTCCTATCGTATCTTAGTTTCCTATCGGCTTTTGCCTTTTCTAACATGTGTCTAGCTCTTTTATAAGCTATTTCTAATCTAACTTTAACCTCTTTAGAAGAGTCAGGTCCATGTTATAAATGGGATCTATTCTGTCAATTTTATTAAAATCTGTGAACTGTCTTGGCAATCTTCCAAATACTAGTTCATATGGACAATATTCATGAACTACTGATGGTGTTGTGTTGAAACAATAAGTAAAATATTGAATCCATACATCCCAATCAGTTTTGTCAACAGATATGTACGAGCGAACATACTCGTTAAATTTTCTGTGACTACGTTCTGTTGTTCCTAGTGTCTGATGATGGTGTGCTGCTGAAGTAATGTTTTTTATTTTCATATACTTGCAGAGATCGTTTACAATTTGGTTCTTATATTCTGTTCCCATGTCCGTAATGAATGTTTTCATTGGACCGTACTTCAGAATAAAATTTTCAAAAATAGCCTTAGCAACTGATTTTGCGCTTTTATTTGGTATGGGTACCGTTACCAAATATTTTGTTAAATCTCAAATGATAGTGACAGCATACTCATTTCCATCTTCTGATCTTGGAAGTGGACCAATGATATCTATCAAAACTATATCAAATGCTGTTGCTGGCGTTTCTTGAAGTCATTGGCGTTTTCGTGTGTTTCAACGTTTTCGCTTGTTGGCATTTTAAACATGTCTTAACAAATTTGCTTTTTGCCTTTGTCATTTGTGGCCAGTAATAAAAATTTTTTATTTTCTTCAGGGTTCTAGATATTCCTTAATGACCTACTTCTGACGGATCGTCATGATATTTAGACTGTATTGCTTGTATTTGAACCATATCATTTTTATCTTTCTTAGTCACCTTGTTTAATTGCGCTATTTTTTAAATTTTTTAATATTTTATTGCCCTTTTGTTTAAAATTCTTTATAGTGACAAAATCGAAGATTTGTTCACTTGGTGACAATTGTGTTTGAATGATTTTATTTATTCTTGCTTCTTCATTAAGCCTTTGAAAAAACTGATCTAATCGATTTTTCATTAGAATAAAATTTAGTCATATCAAAACGTGTTATAATATTTTTGCCTCTTTTTAAGAAACACTTATGTTTGTCTATTTTCAGAACAATATATTTTCTGGCGTCAATATTATTGACTTCTACTATTGATTGATAGATATTTTAGCATTTCTTTATCTTCTATCTTCTTTTCTGGTTCATGCAATTTTCTCCTACCTCAGGTTTTTTGAAGTGAAGCTCTCGTTTCGACCTTCAATATCTGTCTATTCATTTGTTTTAGCTCCCCGATAGTTATTCGGGAAAGAGCATCTGCTACATACTTATTTTTCCCCTTGAGATATTCTACTGTAAAATTATATTCTTTAAGATCCAGACGCATTCTGGTTAACTTGGAACTCGGATTTTTTCATTGAGAAAGATATGATAGTGGCCTATGGTCACTCTGTACTAAGAAATACCTACCATATATATATGGTCTAAAATGATTTATTGCCCAATGAATAGCTGCTAGATCTTGCTCTGTAGTGGACTTATTACTTTTTCCTATTGTAAAGGTTCTTGAAGCGTATGCTACCGGTAGCTGTTGACCGTTATGGTCCTGAGATAGTACCGCTCCACATGCCTGTTGACTGGCATCTGTGGTTATGCAAAATTTTTGCTGAAATCTGGGTACTGAAGAAGTGTTGGTTTCATTAATTCCCTTTTATGATACTCGAATGCTACGTTGCACTCGCTTGTCCATTCAAATGGAACGTTCTTTTTACAAAGCCTCGTTAATTTTGTAAACCCATCTACTACTACAAAAATATATTTTTTTATCAGCTATTATCAACTGGACCATAATGATCTAAATGAATTATTTCAAATGTTTTATTTCCTTTAGGTATACTGTGCAACAATGCTTCCCCTGTACCATATTTTGTTGAAAAAGCATTACACTTTAAACAATTCTCAATGTGCTCCATAACTTTATTCTTCATATTCGGAAACCAATAACTCTTCACTATCGCACTTAACATCTTGTCTCTACCAATATTTCCTAACTGATCATGATCCTCCATCCTTTGTAGCCCACAAAACAATAATCTACCATCAATGGTTTTCCTAAACACAATGCCATTCTTCATTTCGTAAAGCTTATGCTCATTGTTTTCCAACAATCTTTTAATATTCTAGAACTTTTCATCTTTGTCCTGAGCAATTATTAAATTTGTTTCAAAACTTTTTGTCTCAGTGATCATAATCGCATCATTACATCTGCTAAGTGCATCTACATGCTGCATTTTTTTACCCGCTCTATGGTTCAATTCTTCTAGTTCCAAAGCCCACCTGGCAATTCTCTGATTAAGCTCAATCTTATTAAGCGTTAACGTTAAAGAATTACAATCTATCCTCTCCTGGAGAGTGAGTCTGTTCTGCGTTTAACCAAGGGACTTGTAAGCTCTCTAGCCTGCATCATCCCTGGTAGGAAGAACCAATACCGTTCAGTCAACCTATCTGCCCATGTTTTCACAAGGGATGAAATGGTTGACCACCCCACGCCGCAGAAGGGTTCGGGGCCAAGCAGAGGGGCTGTTGACCCCGCCCTCGCTCCTTCCGGTCTGGGATGAGGGTTCTGAATTTTGCACCAAAGAGGAGTGCCTTGGTCATAGAATCTGATCTAGGGCAGATCTCTAAGCCAGGAATGTCTTTGATAAGTCTAGCATGCCCTGATTCGGTAGCTAGAAGCCCAGATTGGAGCTTGATTCTAAGAAGACTCATAGCAGCGACTTCTTTTATTTTGATATGCAGCGGAGTCAGATTAAGGATTGACTCCATTGCTGCTGTGGGACAGGTGCGAAGTGCACCCGTCAAAGAAAGGCAAAGTAGCCTTTGCAATTTATTGCATTTGGTGATGGTAGTGACTTGCGTCACCTTTGGCCACCACACAATTGCAGCGTAGGTGACGATGGGTCTTACCATCATCTCAAATAGCAACCGGATGGTACAGGATTTGAGACCCCAGGTTCCACCAAAGAATCTTCTACATGCCCACATGGCATGAGTTGCCTTTGATAGGGTATTGTTAAGGTGGGAATTCCAGTTTCTTTTATCAAGGGTCACCCCTAGAAATTTAACCTCGCTGGAAAGACCCACAGGGGAGCCGCCAATGTTCAATTGACCTATGCCAATAGAATAGCGCTTAGTGAAGGGAACAGTAATTGCCTTTTGGGTATTGATGCTGAGACCTACATCTTCGCTTCATCTGCTAACCGTGTTCAGAGCAGATTGCATTAGCTCTGTCACGGTGTTGGCAAATTTCCCGTTCACTATTAGAGTCAGGTCGTCCGCGTAGTCAATTGCTTGCCCGGGTCTGCGAGAATGCTTAGTAGTTCGTCAACTACTAGAGACCAGAGTAGGGGGGATAGTACCCCTCCCTGGGGACATCCTTTGACCGCACTAATAACAGCAGTCGTGGTGTCCAAGGTAGAGGAGATGATCCGGTGTTTGAGCATAGCCTCAATCCATCGGATTAGGGAACGGGCAATATATCTGCGTTCTAGCGCAGCAGAAATAGAGCCGTAGTTGGTATTATCAAAAGCACCGTCTATATCAATAAAAGAGCACAGAGCAATGTTCTTGGATGCGAGGGCTTCTTCGATTTAACCTACTAGTTTGTGGAGGTCGACCTCCGTCCTGCCTTAAGCAGGAAGGAGGTGAGACTGATCGGCCGATATGATTTTGGCTGGTCCGTGGGACGATTCCCTTGTTTGGGAATGAATACCACATTGACTCTCCTCCAAGAGACGGGTATGTATCCCCGAGTGAGACTAGCTGTAAACAGGCCGACCAGCGGATCGAGAATATGATCCAGGCTGTTTTGTAGAAGGGCTGGGAAGATTTGATCACCCCCTGGGGCTTTGAAGGGAGCGAAGGAATCTACAGCCCATTTGACCTTTTCAGGGTCGAAGATGGTTCCCGATAAACTGGAACCACGAGAGTCCGGTGACATGATGACGTTATCTAGACTAGATAGATCTGGGTTTGCCACCGAACCTGGGAAGGGACTTGAAGCAGAAGATCAAGTGCTTCCCTGCGATCTAGGGTGAAAGAGCCGTCTGCTCTTTTAAGTAGCCCTACACCATTAGACGACCCTTTAGCTAATATCTTGTGCAGTCTCGCTGCCTGCGGCAGCGATTCAATGCTACCACAGTAGCTGCGCCACGTATCGCGTTTGGCACTTCTAATGTTTTTATTATAATTCGTTAAGGCGTCCCTATAGACGTCCCAACTGACGGGGTTAGCTTTGGCCCTTTTGAAAAGACTTCTAACCTTCCTTCTTTGTACGGATAGTTCCTCGTTCACCATAGAACTTTACGGTTGACCTTTAGGGTCTTCCGAACAGAGCTGTCCTCGAAGGATGTGATTAGCACATCTTAAAGCAGGTTGGCAGCAAGTTCTATCTCACTGATAGAATTTGGGTTGCTGATCAACAAATCTGCTTTAAAAGCCACAGAGGCTTTAAAAAGTTCCCAATTGGTCTTTTTAGGAAAGATGGAGTTCTGACGGATCTCGACTTGGCCAGGTAGATCGAACCTGATGTGCTGATGGTCCGACAAGGTGGCTTCGTCTGTGACCCGCCAGTTTACCAGTGAACTCCCAATAGAGTTACTGACTAGGGTAAGGTCCAAAACCTCTTCCCTAATGGCATTAATGAAAGTTGGCTTACACCCTATGTTAGCAACATCTAATTGACAACACAATAGAAACTCTAAAAGGGACTCACCAATATCGCTGCTTCCCCGTTGGCATCACAGCCGAGAACGAGCGGCTTGTTGTGTAAGCGGCAGAGCTCCACCAGCCTCTGAACCTCTGTTGGGGGAACGTCATCCGCGTCGCCCGGGAAGTAGGCAGAGGCGATCACAATCTCACGGACACCCTCAGCCATGGCTACCTCAATAGCCGTTGCCACCAGGTCTCTGTGGATTTGGTAAAGGGAAGTGTCTCACATTGTTATTTACAACAATAGCAGTGCGAGGGGCACCGGGTCATATATCAACTAACATGCCACTGCAGCCGCGGCGCTGGTGGACGCCACCGGAGCGCTAGCCAATGCTGTCACGCCGGTGGAGTCCACCGTTACCGCCGCTGGAGGAGAGATGACAGGAGGAGTGTTGGGAAAGGGGAGGCTACAGGGTGGGGGTGGGGGAGTCTCTGACGGCGGAGTTTTTAAGGATGAGTTTGACTCTGCGAAAGCGGAATTTCACAATCCCCTTAAGCTCCGTCAGAGCTTTATACGACATCTCGTCGACCATCATCGCGAGGTGTGTCGTATTGCCGTTAAGGCCGTGTTGCACAACCCGCCACAGCTCCGTTGAGAGCTCACAATTCTGGATACCTAAGTATTCCACAATGTCGGCGGGTGTGAAAGTAGCCCTGTTGGGGAAGTAGCCTCTAATGAGGTGAGCTCTTGGGAGCTCAGCTTCCTCCAGCAGCTTTATATCAAGGCCGCTGATGGACCTGATATGTCCAAAAGCTTCCCTGACCCAATTGGCAGTGCTGCTGTTCTCGTTTCGGGGTATACAACCCTCGAAACCTGGGCCGACTTTGATGTGAAAGGCAGCCGCTTCGCCTTAAGGATACTCTCTTGCACCGTGGCCATATGCTCCGGTGTAAGAGGTTTAGTGGGGTCAGCCGAAATGAAGGCCAATTTCACCCAGCTTGCCATTTGGCTGAAGAGTGGCTTTGTGGACTCTACATGAGTCTTTTTGGGCTTTTTTGAAGACCCTTTGGGTTCGGGGATAGTGTCGTCACCGCGCATCCGCTTAGCCTTGGTTTCCGCCGGGGCGCAGTGGCGATAGCAAGAGCCTCTGCTCTGCTCGAACCCTTTGCGAGTGCAGCTTTGAAGAGCTTCTTCTCGCGGGTCTTCAGTTTGACGAAGGCGTTCCCTGAGTCCAGTCGCAGTGTCTGGATTTGGGAGCCTGCTTCCGTGAGGCCTGACCTCTGAGAGGCAACGGAAGCGTCGTCAGCAAAGCTGATCAGGTCACCTTCAGCTTCGGCGTCGGACGACATCTCCTCGACGGTCTGCTGCATGACTGAGCAGTTGTTGGACGAGAAGGCAGCACTAGCGAACGCTAGTGAGAGACCCGTAGTATTGGGGGTGGAAGTCGGAGCAGCCCAATGACTGCAGTGCTGGTGTTGGGGTCGGCCGCATCAGGCTTGTTAATAAAATTGTTTAGATCCATAGAATTTGGTCCCACGAGTAAGCGGGAAAGGAAGGTCACCCACGACATAGCCCGCTAGCCGTGCGAAGTCTAAATGAAACTGGAGGGCGACAGGTATCCAGAGTTCGCATACTAGAGACTGGGCTACCCCCCGGCCATGCATCCCTTGGCGTATGCTGTTCCGCCTTGGATTGGGGTGATTTATAGATTCACGATCTTCGCCCGACTACAATTAGTCAGCACCCCTACCAGAGACATGACCGTGCTAGGGGCCTGCTTCCAGCCGCCCTCGCGTGGAGAGAGAGCCTCACTTCCGTCAGTACGAGTAAGGACTGCACGTACCCCAGCCAAAACTATGGTTACATGTGGTTCCCCTTGCTTTCTCTGACGGCTGACGGCTTCTCCTTTAGTTACTTTCCCATCAAATGCCAGTGCAGAAGTGCAAGACCTTTTGCAAAACTCAAAGGTGTTGCACTTCAATGGCTGCATGCTGATCCAGCACGCCTTATTCAACCCTTCGATGAGTTGTTGCAGCAATCAAAACTGGCTTTCCCATCAAATGCCGTTTTTAATTGCTGCAACAACTCATCGAAGAGTTGAATAATGCGTGCTGGATCAGCATGCAGCCATTGAAGTGCAACACCTTTGAGTTTGGCCATGCACAATAAACGACATTGCATTTTGGTCAAATTATATGCGCTAGCCACATTCTGCAACAGCATTATCCAATTACGCACCGACGTTTGACCAGTAAATTCTAACAGTACTTCCTTTGCCAGTAGAAACATGCTCGAAGACCCTGCAGCGTTGTCATCCGATCTCGCACCAATTTGAATTTCATCACCATTTTAAATACCAGTGTCATCTTGTCGGGCATCCTAATTATTTACAAGCGCTGCTTCTTCTTGCTGCTCACCGTAATGCGCATTAACACTAACGCGCATTAACGCCTGCAAATTCCTTAGAATTTCTTGATTCTTGGAAATCTCTTTTCTTTGCGCCCACAACATTACATCATGAACCTCGTTTTCGTCCTCTGTTTCAACTTGGCTCATCATCAAAACACTGTCACGCTCCTCGATCGGTACTGCATTTAATCGTGCTGATAATTCTGCTTGGCCGCCTTTTGTTGGCAAGCCCAAAATTGCCAACCATTTCTTTAATTGTACCACCGACACTGCCGAAATATCAATATCCATGACGTGAATATTCGGACCACTTCTGGTATTGTAGTAGGCAATGTAGTCTTTATTTTATTTTTAGTCATTTCCTTATTTTATTACCATTTCTTATTTTTTTAAATTCGCTCTAATTTTCTTCTTTTTACCGTGGCTTCGAGATCACAATTAAAACAAACTTCCCGCTTCTTATTAATCGTACATTGCATTCGATACATCGATGAAATACATGGTTGCTTATATCAATAGATCGATATCAAACCGCTGTTATCCTTAACGATAGTTATATTGATACAATATGTGTTTTCCTTACATGCTATGTTATTTATTTATTTATTTATTTAACTTAATTTAAAGTCAGTCGGTCAGTCGGTTTAAAGTAAAACAATTAATATAATTTGTAATATTATAATTAATTAAAAAGAGCATTAAAAGAAAAGAATTTAATTTTACATTTTTAGATTTGAAGTGGGGCAAAAAACAAAGAAAAGAAACATTTGTTGCGGGGATTGGGGAAACCCAGAAAACCCAATCAGATCACGCGAGTTAGTGTTAGTAAACAAAATAAAATCAAAAATCGCAATAAGAATGTGCGAGCATGCAGTTAGTTAAAAGGACTGCTACCATTAGAAAGAAATTATGTGCATATTAACTAATTACTGAATAGGTGAGTTAGGATTTGGAATTTTTAAAATAGACAAACAATTATAGTTGCTAGTAGAGATGATAGGATATAATTTATTATAATTCGAACACAATGCCCTGAAAGGTCCATGCAGGGCAAAGTTCGATCTACAATTGGAAGGTGTTAGTGGAAGGAAATTACGGATGATTCTGCTAGGGACAGAAAAGTTAACCCGCCTAAGCAGGTCGGTTATAACCTTATTCAAGGGTACATATACAGTCCCTTTGAATAAGGTTATTAATAAACACCACACCAAGCATGGTTCTACTATTGGCTACTAGGATAAGATGGCAGTCTTGAGTTTTCTTCCCAGTTAAGGCCTCGCAAGGCAAGAATTAAAAAGTTTTTCTGTACGGATTCAGTGCGGTCCCTGTGAACTTTGTACTGTGGACTGTGAGGTGGAGTCTTTGGGAGATAGGGGTCATCAAACTCTTTAGACCATCTTTTAATAAAGCCGAGCACGCCCATAGCTTTATTAACCATTGATGATATATGTTCACTAAACTTAAGTTTATAGTCCAAACGGACACCAAGATCATCGGCTAGAGAAATTCTTTCCAAGGCACAACCACAAAGATAGTAAGATACATGCCTTGGACAGGCACGTGAGAATGTCATCAGCTTGCATTTCGAGCTGTTCAGATTAAGCAAATTTGCACGACACCAAGAGTAGAAACTATCTAGGTCGGATTGAAGGCGAGAATGACAGGGGTCATCTCCAACTTGAAAACAAAGCTTGACATCATCCGCATACATGAGAGTACGCGAGTTAAGTATGACCAATGAAGGTCATTGATGAAAAGCGTAAAAAGAAGGGGGCCTACATGGCTCCCCTGAGGAACACCGGATGTGGCAAGAACGGGGTAAGAAAGATTATTTTTGAAGAGAACTCCTTGGGTTCTGTCACCCAAATAGCTTACAATCCAATTAAGAAATTTTGGCGAGAAACCGATTAGGTGTAGTTCATGTGCAAGAAGTGAATGATTGACTGAGTCAAATGCCTTACTGAAATCAGTATAAATGACGTTAGTTTGAAGGTTTTTCTGAAAATCTTTAATAACAAAGGATGTCAGCTCAAGCAAATTTGTCGTAGTAGAAGGACGTTTGACAAATCCGTGTTGAAAAGTGAGGAGTTAAATAGTGAACTTTCGTTCAGTAATGGAGTGAAGATGCCATTCGAACTGGAAAACTATATGGATAAGAGTGAAACTTTGGTGTAGCAGATGAGTAAGTTGTTTGAAAAAACTTGGCTAACATGTTGGCAATAGCCTGATCTGTGTCCGCCTCTGTATTATCAAACATAAGTTTAGAAAGAAACATCGCTGACCTATGCTTCATGTTAACAAAACTATGGAATTGTTTAGGATTTTGAAAAAACTGAATCCTGCATCGGGACAAATAGTTTTTATAACATTTCGCGTTATGCATGGTAAAGTTTGCTATCGGAGAGTTATCCTGCTTATACTTCTTGAATAAGCTGCTCTTTATGTTTTTTAAGCGAGACAGCTCTTTAGTAAACCAATGGGGCTTACTCGAGCATGCCGGATAAAAGAACAGAACACAGACATCAAAGGCAGAGTTAAGGGTGTTATAAAATATATTTACGGCAACTGACATGTCAGTTGATAAATACAAATCAGACCAATCGCAATATGAAATTAAGTAATTTAACTTTATAAAGTCTGCTTTTTAAAGCAGCGCACAGGACTACACGGCCTTTCAGTTTTATCCGTAATACTAATATCCATGTCGAAATTAACTTAGAAGGTGGGATGATAAGGGTCTTCTGGTAAAGTAAGTGGTTGCGCCCTGTTTAAAATCACCTTGGCAGGATCAGAGACGAAGCATAGATCGAGTGATCTATTCAAGGAGTTTTTGACATGATTGACCTGCGACAAACACATAACAAACAAACCGTCAAGTAGGTCATGTTGCCTGGAAGGCAAAAGGAAATTTCCCTCAACACCAAATGTCCAATTACATTCGGGAATATTAAAGTCGCCAAGGACTATGAAGTGATCCCTGTCTGATAACAGGTTAAAAACAGTCGTAATCGCAGACAAGTGTTGCGAGTAGACTGATTATTCCGATGACGGCGGAATATAAGAGCAGGTTATGAATAAGAGAAAGCCGGGAAAGTGTAGCTTTACACAAATGAATTCAATGTCCAATTGAATCTCCGGTTGTAAGAGGTCCGACTCAATGTTGGAGTCTACTGCAATCAGTACTCCACCACCCCGTCGGCCAGGTCGCTCAAGCCTGTATATTGTGTACATTTCTGAAAAGACTTCAGAGCTTAGAATCTCTGGTTTTAGCCAGGTTTCGGTAAAAGCAATAATATGGGAGGAAAATGCAAGACTATTTAGGTAAAGACTAGAGATTTTACTACAAAGGCCTCTTACATTTTGATAGGAAAGAATTAAGGAAGAAAGATTTTTAAAAGGTCGTCTGACATTTTCCAAGGCAAGAGGAACTTTTAGTTTTTTGGCGACTTAGATTTTTTGAAGCGCCACTTGGCGATGTAACAGCCAATATGGGAAGAGTAACTGAAGTTCGGCTCTAAATCTATTGCAGGTGTGTGTACAATGCAAGTGATGCGACAAGATTGCAATGGGAAAAAATTTTGACATACACCATCCTAGAGACGGTAACGTGGGACCTTACTGCTCGTTTGAGGTACCCCTCAAACGAGGAACTCCTGCAGTAAAAATATCACAAGAGATCGAGCTTAGCCCTGTGGCGGCTCTATCAGTTTGTTGGCTGCTGCGAGGAAGAGTTTCGCAGTCTTTCTAGCCTGCGCTGCACACACACACAGATAGCGCCTGAAGTAGCCATGTACAGTACGAAACTGGGTCATATAGTAATCCACTTGTCCGTGGCTTCTTCTGACCCATGCTTCTATATTTGGCATCATTTTTTGAAGAGTTCCCATTGTGCGGATTTAAATTGATATTGAGTAATATTATCTGTGTTTTATTCCATTATATTTTTAATTTTGATTGCCCCAGGTACATAACCATGTGGCAGAGGTCATTACAATAAGTACAAACACAAATTGGGCTGCTGAGAAAAAATAAGTAGTCAAGTGAGAGTTACTTTTCATATTGGTTTTATTTTTATCTTTATGGAGTTTATAATCTAGTTATTTACTTAGGTTCTAAATGCATGATAAAAGACAAATGTTAATTATCTAAGTCTAATAATATCTGCGAAATCGTGCATCTGCATGCATAACGATAAAGGCTCATTATTTACTAAGTCCACCTGCATATCAGCGAACGGTCAGTATTTATTGTGTTTGTGTGCCTACTAGCGTGAGTCAGTGCATATCAGTAAAGGGTCACTGTTTATTTATGGTAGGTTTTTGTGAAACGTTCGCTGTCGCCAATCTGCTTAAGATGGAAGTGTGCCTGCGTATCATCTGCATCGTACGATTTTCTGCAGTTGTGTATAATTGTACACCCATGAAAGGGGTCTAGTTCTTGGTGAACGAATGTTCTTCCGCTAATTATTGTTTCCTTCCGAGAGTACTCTATTAAACCGTTATTTACCATTAGTACTACTTCTGAAAAGAATGTGATAATAAGGTAAACATGAATGAATATAGAATTGATGATGTTAAGTTGTATCCTCAATATTAATGTGAGGTCATTGTACGAGAAGTTCAAACGAAAATATAATGTCAAATATCCCTTCCGCTTTTATGTCATTTGAATTTCGCGGCTATGTACAAAGCGCTACAGATGGATTTGGATATTGCGTTCAACAGTTCTAGACGTGTAAACATGGAGTTCACAAACGCCAAAATTCGCGCTATTTTAAAGTTTTCCTTCGTTAAAGGCAAATCCGCTAGAGAAACCTTCGGTGAGATTAATGGTATTTTGGGGGATGGTACTCTATCACTTAGGACCGCGGAGGAATGGTTTCGACGATTCGGAGCCGGTAAAAACGACACCATGCTCAAGCCGGCCGGCGGAAGACCTGTGACGAAAAATAACGATCAAATCATGAAATACATCGAGTTAGACCGGCATATGGCATATCGTGACATCGCCGATCCGATCAATGTTACACTTTTTATAAGGCGTTGAATGAAGAGCAAAAGAGAGGAAGGGAGATATTTGACAATCTTATATAAATAATTTGTTCACTTTGTTATTTAGAACATGTATGTACTTAAAATAGTGTCCGCGTTGGTTGACGTCCGATCGGTGTTCTTGCAAAACTTAGAGTGAGAGCGAGTTTTCTTATGTCCCATTACATCTGTTCGAAAGCTCTTCCGCGCATTAACCCGCTATACAGTAAGCATGTACAGTGGAACAAGTGCGATCAAACACGAATGCAAACTTTGGGACAAGCAAAACCGAACAGATGACTTTGTTGAAAAAGACCGTTGGACGGAGGGTCTACATATTTGTCGAATAATGTTCGTCTCCCATTAGAGCGTAGCGTGTTTCGAACTTTTCACAGTCGATCCCTCAAGCATACTGCCCTGCTCGTTTTCTAACAGCCTAAACGAAACCTCGAACCACACTCGGCGGCAACGTTGCGACGCATCGCCGTGCAACTAAACGGGCGACACGGCGTTGTCGCCCCGCTCCAACGGTACCTGCAGAAAAACGACGGACACCTCGTGCAATTAAACAGGCGACACGGTGTTGTCGCACAGCTCAAACGGTACTTGCAGAAAAACGACGGACACCTCGTGCAAAGACGCAAAACATAATTTGATGAAATAATTCGAGGTCACGCGTAATGTTCTACTACTTTTACTACTATAACTCCGACATATTTATTTAATTTACAATAGCCTGTCATACTTCGCAGAGTTATTTGTCTATCTCTGATTTGGAGGTTGAAAAAGTTAAAGCTCATCATGCTTATTGAAGAGCCAGTGTCAACTATGCATCCATATCTGTAGTTTTTAAACAAGATCTTTATGTATTGGTAGGATTCGAGGCTTGTATTGGAAAATTGTTGAAATTGCTGATCTGTAAACATTTCTGCCTGAGTATTCTGTAATTGATCTTCGTGGAACTGCTCGTCGCTAATATTGTAGTGGTCAGTTGCGTTATCCTAATCTAGTTCGTACTGGTGATGACTTTCATCTGTCTGCATACGTGACTGTCCGCTGCCTTCTTTAGAACGCTGATTCGGCACTCTTGGTGGGGCTGATAGTAGTTTAGGAAGTCATTATGACGGTCATGAAGTAAGTCTTGTCTGAATTCATTGTATAAATTTATGTTCTGATCAAATTGCTGTTGTCTGGTCAGAGGAGTTTATTTTGAGGGGGTTTGATTGTTTACATTAGTATTTTGGACCTGCGTATTTTTGTTTTGATAAATGTCTTAACTGTTATGGGAGTTAAGTGAAATTGAGTTAAGTCTTGGCTGACAATAGAATATTTTTGAAACCGGGTCTTCAAATAGACTTTCATTGTTCACAGAATAGACGTAAGTTACTTTCAAAGCATGTGCAATACAACCTTCTTAATTGTTCCACCAGGGGCGTCAGGGTCTTGAATTGCATGAAAAGGGCGTCTTTTAAAGTTATGCATTCGTTGTGCATTCCGAATTGGTAATTTTTTCCGCATCTCCAACAATTTGAAGTTTAATGTATCCAAATATGATTGCCTTCTGTCGAATGTCATTCGAAGGGTAAAAGCTCAACAGGTATTCGATACATCTGATGAACGAGCTGAGACTGCGTGGGTCTCCGGAGAATTGCGGTACTTGGCGTAAGTAGTTTTGCCGAAGTAATTGAGTTAGACTTTCCGCTGCTAACGCCATTATTGTTTTATTTATAAAACGTTGTTTAAGAAATGATTATTCATTTTTAAGGGGTTGTTTAGTTTCTGTTATTGTTCGTAGCCTGTCGTTATATATGCTTTAAGTGAACTGCTCTGTTTTAAATTTTTTGATTGTGTTATAAATTGTAGAGGTAGAACTTTTTAGGCCATGGATTTTAAAAAAATTCATGGTCTACTGTGTTTGTCGGAACGCAAATGTGCGTAACAGGCAGAAGGAGGCATCTCCGACCCCATAAACTATATATATTCTGAATCAGTATCAACAGCCGAGTCGATTGAGCCATGTCTGTCTGTCCGTCTGTCCGTCTGTCCGTCTGTCCGTCTGTCTGTCTGTATGAACACCTGGATCTCAGAAACTACGAGGGTCGTTTGATAAGTCCGTGACTTTTTGTATTTGCCGCGCACCTGCTCTAAATACAACACTGCTCCTGTCAGCAGTTATCGATTAACAGCTGACTGTAAAATTTGAGAAAGCTGCGTTTTTTGGTTTGCGTTTTATAGGCATTGAAAGCAGACGATCTCGTGAATTTTAACGAAAATGGAAAAAAGTGAATTTCGTGTGCTAATTAAGCATTATTTTTTGCGTAAAAAATCCATCACCGAAACCAAGGAAAGACTTGATAAATATTATGGGGACTCTGCACCATCAATTTCAATGGTTAAGAAATGGTTTACTGAGTTCCGTTGTGGTCGTACCAGTACAAGTGATGCCGAACGTTCAGGTCGCCCAAAAGAGGTCGTCATGCCAGAAATCGTCGACAAAATCCATGGAATGATATTGGATGATCGGAGAATGAAAGTGCGTGAGGTAGCTGAGGCTGTAGGCATCTCAACTGAACGGGTACATCACATTTTACATGAATATTTGGACATGAAAAAGCTTTCCGCGCGATGGGTGCCGCGATTGCTCACACACGACCATAAGCGCAACCGTGTGACCATTTCAAAGGAGTGTTTGGCGATGTTCAACCGCAATCCAAACGAATTTTTGCGCCGTTTCGTTACCGTAGACGAAACATGGATCCACCACACCACACCAGAGACCAAAGAACAATCAAGACAGTGGGTTTCTCCGGGTGAACGTGCACCAAAGAAGGCCAATGTGGGTCTGTCGGCCAACAAGGTCATGGCCACAGTTTTTTGGGATGCACAAGGTATCATTCACATCGATTACCTTGAAAAGGGTAAAACGATCACCGGCGAATATTATTCAGAGCTTTTGGACAGATTCGATATTGATTTGAAGCAGAAACGACCGCATTTGGCGAAAAAAAAAGTGCTGTTCCATCAGGACAATGCACGGGTGCACACGTGTGTAGTCAGCATGGCAAAATTTCATAAATTGGGCTACGAACTGCTACCCCATCCAGCATATTCTCCAGATTTAGCCCCCTGTGACTATTTTTTGTTTCCAAACATGAAGAAATGGCTCGGCGTTAAGAGATTCGGGTCAAATGAAGAGGTCATCACAGAAACAAACGACTATTCTGAGGGCCTTGAGAAAACCTATTATTTGGAAGGAATAAAAAAATTGGAAAAACGCTGGACTAAATGTATAGAGCTAAAAGGAGATTATGTTTTCGCTTCTTTGACGAAAAAAATATATTTTATTCAAAAAGTCACGGACTTATCAAACGACCCTCGTATAAGAGCTAGAGTCTTCAAATTTTGTGACAACATACGTTTATATTCAGGTGTATCAAAGTTTTTTTGAAATTTGGCCACGCCTCTCCCCGCCTCTGTAAATCAGTAATAACAGTTTAATATACACAATATATACACCACAACAAAAGTTGTACATCTCACATGAAAAATACCTTTCCACGGGTGTTTCCTGAAAATTACATTTCAATCGGACTAAAAATAAGTGAGATATGATCCGAATTAAACTCAATTTGAACGTATACTTATGCGCATATTAAGACCTAACTTACGCATCATGCCGAAGTTCGAATCTAGCTTCGACACACAGCATAAAACAAAACATTTTATTTGCATAGAATGGTAACAGAATTGCCAGCTCAGAATGCAACTTTGCCGATCGGAAAATAAATGGGGTTGTGGCTTAGTGGTTAGAGTGGCGGACGGCACTTCTTAGGGAGTTCGTATGTTCGTGCGTGAGCGAGTTCGAGTCCTAGCGGAGGCTAGTGCAATTTTTTATTTTAATTACTTTTTTTGGTTTTTAGGCCATGGATTTTAAAAAAATTCATGGTCTACTGTGTTTGTCGGAACGCAAATGTGCGTAACAGGCAGAAGGAGGCATCTCCGACCCCATATACTATATATATTCTGAATCAGTATCAACAGCCGAGTCGATTGAGCCATGTCTGTCTGTCCGTCTGTCCGTCTGTCCGTCTGTCTGTCTGTATGAACACCTGGATCTCAGAAACTATAAGAGCTAGAGTCTTCAAATTTTGTGACAACATACGTTTATATTCAGGTGTCTCAAAGTTTTTTTGAAATTTGGCCACGCCTCTCCCCGCCTCTGTAAATCAGTAATAACAGTTTAATATACACAATATACACACCACAACAAAAGTTGTACATCTCACATGAAAAATACCTTTCCACGGGTGTTTCCTGAAAATTTCATTTTAATCGGACTAAAAATAAGTGAGATATGATCCGAATTAAACTCAATTTGAACGTATACTTATGCGCATATTAAGACCTAATTTACGCATCATACCGAAGTTCGAATCTAGCTTCGGACACACAGCATAAAACAAAACATTTTATTTGCATAGAATGGTAACAGAATTGCCAGCTCAGAATGCAACTTTGCCGATCGGAAAATAAATGGGGTTGTGGCTTAGTGGTTAGAGTGGCGGACGGCACTTCTTAGAGAGTTCGTATGTTCGTGCGTGAGCGAGTTCGAGTCCTAGCGGAGGCTAGCGCAATTTTTTATTTTAATTACTTTTTTTGGTTTTTAGGCCATGGATTTTAAAAAAATTCATGGTCTACTGTGTTTGTCGGAACGCAAATGTGCGTAACAGGCAGAAGGAGGCTTCTCCGACCCCATAAACTATATATATTCTGAATCAGTATCAACAGCCGAGTCGATTGAGCCATGTCTGTCTGTCCGTCTGTCCGTCTGTCTGTCTGTATGAACACCTGGATCTCAGAAACTATAAGAGCTAGAGTCTTCAAATTTTGTGACAACATACGTTTATATTCAGGTGTCTCAAAGTTTTTTTGAAATTTGGCCACGCCTCTCCCCGCCTCTGTAAATCAGTAATAACAGTTTAATATACACAATATACACACCACAACAAAAGTTGTACATCTCACATGAAAAATACCTTTCCAACTTTAAATATAGTCAGGGACATATAAACCTAAATCAGTTGCCGCAGCATCTGTTAATTAAGTTAGTCTAGTAAGATTTGTAAACTTATTGTTAGTCTCTATAAAAGAGAAGATTCAATAAAAATTGCCAAGTGAAAAAAAAAAAAAAAAAAAATATCGGCCATGGCTTGGTCGGTATCTGCACTAGCATTTTCAAACGTTAATTTTGTTGGAAATGCGGTAGACTTACGCTACGTGATAACGAAACAATAAAACTGTTTGGGGTTCTCAATAAACTGAACCTTACAACGAGTTAAATAGTTCTTATAAAATCTGACTGCGCGCTTCAGTAGTGGGAAAAGGCGGAAGATGAGCTATTATTTTTATATTTAGGCCATGGATTTTAAAAAAATTCATGGTCTACTGTGTTTGTCGGAACGCAAATGTGCGTAACAGGCAGAAGGAGGCATCTCCGACCCCATAAACTATATATATTCTGAATCAGTATCAACAGCCGAGTCGATTGAGCCATGTCTGTCTGTCCGTCTGTCTGTCTGTCCGTCTGTCTGTCTGTATGAACACCTGGATCTCAGAAACTATAAGAGCTAGAGTCTTCAAATTTTGTGACAACATACGTTTATATTCAGGTGTCTCAAAGTTTTTTTGAAATTTGGCCACGCCTCTCCCCGCCTCTGTAAATCAGTAATAACAGTTTAATATACACAATATACACACCACAACAAAAGTTGTACATCTCACATGAAAAATTCCTTTCCACGGGTGTTTCCTGAAAATTTCATTTCAATCGGACTAAAAATAAGTGAGATATGATCCGCATTAAACTCAATTTGAACGTATACTTATGCGCATATTAAGACCTAACTTACGCATCATACCGAAGTTCGAATCTAGCTTCGGACACACAGCATAAAACAAAACATTTTATTTGCATAGAATGGTAACAGAATTGCCAGCTCAGAATGCAACTTTGCCGATCGGAAAATAAATGGGGTTGTGGCTTAGTGGTTAGAGTGGCGGACGGCACTTCTTAGAGAGTTCGTATTTTCGTGCGTGAGCGAGTTCGAGTCCTAGCGGAGGCTAGTGCAATTTTTTATTTTAATTACTTTTTTTGGTTTTTAGGCCATGGATTTTAAAAAATTCATGGTCTACTGTGTTTGTCGGAACGCAAATGTGCGTAACAGGCAGAAGGAGGCATCTCCGACCCCATAAACTATATATATTCTGAATCAGTATCAACAGCCGAGTCGATTGAGCCATGTCTGTCTGTCCGTCTGTCCGTCTGTCTGTCTGTATGAACACCTGGATCTCAGAAACTATAAGAGCTAGAGTCTTCAAATTTTGTGACAACATACGTTTATATTCAGGTGTCTCAAAGTTTTTTTGAAATTTGGCCACGCCTCTCCCCGCCTCTGTAAATCAGTAATAACAGTTTAATATACACAATATACACACCACAACAAAAGTTGTACATCTCACATGAAAAATACCTTTCCACGGGTGTTTCCTGAAAATTTCATTTCAATCGGACTAAAAATAAGTGAGATATGATCCGCATTAAACTCAATTTGAACGTATACTTATGCGCATATTAAGACCTAACTTACGCATCATACCGAAGTTCGAATCTAGCTTCGGACACACAGCATAAAACAAAACATTTTATTTGCATAGAATGGTAACAGAATTGCCAGCTCAGAATGCAACTTTGCCGATCGGAAAATAAATGGGGTTGTGGCTTAGTGGTTAGAGTGGCGGACGGCACTTCTTAGAGAGTTCGTATGTTCGTGCGTGAGCGAGTTCGAGTCCTAGCGGAGGCTAGTGCAATTTTTTATTTTAATTACTTTTTTTGGTTTTTAGGCCATGGATTTTAAAAAAATTCATGGTCTACTGTGTTTGTCGGAACGCAAATGTGCGTAACAGGCAGAAGGAGGCATCTCCGACCCCATAAACTATATATATTCTGAATCAGTATCAACAGCCGAGTCGATTGAGCCATGTCTGTCTGTCCGTCTGTCCGTCTGTCTGTCTGTATGAACACCTGGATCTCAGAAACTATAAGAGCTAGAGTCTTCAAATTTTGTGACAACATACGTTTATATTCAGGTGTCTCAAAGTTTTTTTGAAATTTGGCCACGCCTCTCCCCGCCTCTGTAAATCAGTAATAACAGTTTAATATACACAATATACACACCACAACAAAAGTTGTACATCTCACATGAAAAATACCTTTCCACGGGTGTTTCCTGAAAATTTCATTTCAATCGGACTAAAAATAAGTGAGATATGATCCGCATTAAACTCAATTTGAACGTATACTTATGCGCATATTAAGACCTAACTTACGCATCATACCGAAGTTCGAATCTAGCTTCGGACACACAGCATAAAACAAAACATTTTATTTGCATAGAATGGTAACAGAATTGCCAGCTCAGAATGCAACTTTGCCGATCGGAAAATAAATGGGGTTGTGGCTTAGTGGTTAGAGTGGCGGACGGCACTTCTTAGAGAGTTCGTATTTTCGTGCGTGAGCGAGTTCGAGTCCTAGCGGAGGCTAGTGCAATTTTTTATTTTAATTACTTTTTTTGGTTTTTAGGCCATGGATTTTAAAAAAATTCATGGTCTACTGTGTTTGTCGGAACGCAAATGTGCGTAACAGGCAGAAGGAGGCATCTCCGACCCCATAAACTATATATATTCTGAATCAGTATCAACAGCCGAGTCGATTGAGCCATGTCTGTCTGTCCGTCTGTCCGTCTGTCTGTCTGTATGAACACCTGGATCTCAGAAACTATAAGAGCTAGAGTCTTCAAATTTTGTGACAACATACGTTTATATTCAGGTGTCTCAAAGTTTTTTTGAAATTTGGCCACGCCTCTCCCCGCCTCTGTAAATCAGTAATAACAGTTTAATATACACAATATACACACCACAACAAAAGTTGTACATCTCACATGAAAAATACCTTTCCACGGGTGTTTCCTGAAAATTTCATTTCAATCGGACTAAAAATAAGTGAGATATGATCCGAATTAAACTCAATTTGAACGTATATGTCGAATTGTCTTTGTCACCCATTAGAGCGTAGCGTGTTTCAAACTGTTCACAGGCGGTCCCTCAAGCAAACTGCCCTGCTCGTTTTCTAACAGCCTATACGAAGCCTTCGAACCACACTCGGCGGCAACGTCGCATCGCCGTGCAACTAAACAGGCGACACGGCGTTGTCGCCCCGCTCCAACGGTACTTGCCGAAAAACGACGGACACACCGTGCAATTAAACAGACGACACGGCGTTGTCACACTGCTGCAACGGTACTTGCAGAAAAACGACGGACACACCGTGCAATTAAACTGGAGACACGGCGTTGTCGCACCGCTCTTACGGTACTTGCAGAAAAACGACTGACACCACGAGGTGTCCGAGCAAAGACGCAAAACATAGTATGATGAAATAATTCGAGGTCATGCGTAATGTTCTATTACTACTACTACTATTACTCCGACATATACTTATGCGCATATTAAGACCTAACTTACGCATCATACCGAAGTTCGAATCTAGCTTCGGACACACAGCATAAAACAAAACATTTTATTTGCATAGAATGGTAACAGAATTGCCAGCTCAGAATGCAACTTTGCCGATCGGAAAATAAATGGGGTTGTGGCTTAGTGGTTAGAGTGGCGGACGGCACTTCTTAGAGAGTTCGTATGTTCGTGCGTGGGCGAGTTCGAGTCCTAGCGGAGGCTAGTGCAATTTTTTATTTTAATTACTTTTTTGGTTTTTTTTATTTATATAAACTAAAAGGAAAACAACAGCCGAAAACTACAACCTCTACCTTAATTCTAAATTATTTAACTAAATAGCAATCAAAATAAATTTCATATTTTTATGCAATAGTTAAGACAATCAATGTACACGAATGTTAGAGCGGGATGCCGATACATGCATGTCTGCATTTGCACATTTATGTGTCGGCATCCCGCTCTTACACGCATCAATTGCCGTATTCCGCACACATACGCAACTCTCAGATTTGTGCAACATAGGGCAAAGTTTATAAAAGTGTTCTAATTAAATATGTTGCGTACCAAAAATTAAATTAGTGTTTGTTAAGCTTTTAAATTATTTAATAGAAAAGAAAGAAAGAAAGGAAAACATATCACGCATTGACCGCGGCAGCAATCGAACCCGAACAATGTCAACATCATTGGTCTTCGAATCCGGCACACACTCCACTAAGCTACTGCACAACTTCCGCAGCCGCGACTCCTGTTTGCCATTATGATCTAATGCTTATACTTCTTGTCTATCCGTCCTTGCATTATTTATGTGTTCTTCTTCTTCTACCTGTCAATCGAATTTGGCGTGTCGTTCGAATTAAATAATAAGAAGATAAAATTTATATTTTTAAATGCTTAAATTCAAACAAACCAAATTTTTCATTATAAATAAGGGAAAATAAATTATACACGGTATACCATGATAATCCATGGCCTTCTACAGTCAGCACCTGACTGTAGCGTTCGACTGGTTGATTTAGTGAATTACTGTTTTAGTTCACAGACTGCTACATAATGACGAGACTTATGTCCTATGTGATATGCAATGCTTAAACTTGTGGGTTGTTTTATACAATAGTAGCGGTAGTAGTAGTTGCAGTTTTTTGATGTAGCCCACTACATGTTTATGTTTATGTTCACAGACTGCTATTGTACGTCGAGACTTATGTCCTATGTGAACTGCACCTGTGCACCTTGATTTTATGTAAATTTTATTACACCTTAGTGTCGGTCTCACGTAACGAAGCGGGCCACAAAATAAGGTCTTTGAATTAACTCCGATCGCACAGGTTCTTGTGCGGATATCGATTTTAGTCACTTTGACGAACCGAATCACTTTGTTGCACCCAAATTGCGGGTACAATCAGAAAATGTTACTTGGTCGTAGAAGTTTCCTCTTTGCACAAGATCTTTTGGTGGAATCCTGGGTGGCTCGGGTGCAATGGACTAAGTTATAGCTCCATGGAGGATAAGCGCTTCCTCTCTATGAATGCTGGACATATCCCAGATCGGATGCCGTTCTGCAGGTACCTCAACTATTGCTGATGGCGCCTGCTCCTACCTTGCTGGTCGTTGGATATTTTGGTGTCTTTGGATTTTGCAAATCCTGCTTGGTGTCTGGAGGAGTCTTCCCATTCCCAACGCCATCTAAGGACCGACTGCGCTGTCTCCATCAGAGGACTAAGTCGATTCTTGCGACTCTGGCACTAACCCTTTTGACCGCAGGTAATGCCCACCAGCATCTCTTTCTTGATTCATTTTTAAAACTTTTATTTATTTTTTTAACAGTGTATGGCAAGGCGCTTATTGTTTAATTAATAATGTGCATGCAATGTAATAAAATGTAATGTAATGAAAATTATCCTGATAAATTAAATTGTTTATAATTGTGTGAGTGTGCAGGCGAGAATGTATTAAATAACATTAAATGAATTTTATAATAGTTTATAAATAAATATTATTTTAATTAAAAGTGTGAGAATAAATATAATATATATAAATGAATATATATGTCGGAGAAGGTAATTTTATTTTGAAATGGGCGCCTTATCGATAGTCAACTGCTTAACAAACTTATAGAAAGGAAGGGTTGTACTTGACTTATCGATAGGACGGGTTGTATTTGATTGTGAGGTCTCAAAATACATTCAGACCGAGTGTGGTCCTGGTAAAGTTGCGGTGCGGGACAAAGTTGACTAAGCAAAAACGTGCACACGCAACGGCAGAGAACTAACGAGAAATATCAAGAGAAATATCAGGGACTCGCTGCATAATCAAGAAAAACCGTAAAGCTCTGACATCAGAAGTGGGATGGTATTTTCGTCTACTAATCATGGAAGAACAACTGCGCATCTTGATGGAACACCAAACTCAAAGTTTCCTGGAGTTGGCAAAAACACCGCAAACGTCGGAACAAGTAAAATTTAACGCCATTACAGGCGCTGACTCTACTCAATGGTGTGGTACAGTTGACATTACAGAACGTGGCTGGAGTTTAAACATTTATTTCAACAATGCTATGCTTATACCGAAACGTTAGTCGCCATGTTTTTGCAGCTTTTAAATAGTCGCCCCAACAACAGCGAATGCCTTGCGGTATATGCTAGTCGTATGGTGACTTTACTCGTTAGCAAGTGGAAGAGCTTCGATACCGAGAGGATTGCTGTCTGTGGTTTTGGGATCGCTGATTGCAAAGAATTGCTTACACAGCAGAGATCAAAAATAGACGCGACCTACAGGCTGAGTTTCAGGTCTTCGCTTTTGACGTTTTTGCGTCACTGAAATGCCATCTTTGTGGTAAGATGGGGCACAAAATGATTGACTGCCGAAACAGGAAGCAGAGCACTGGTATGCAGAGACAAGATCACCGAGAAAGCCAATCATTTCAACAACATTCGAAAGGCAGTATAACTTGCTACCGTTTCCAGGAGCAAGGTCATATAGCCTCACAATGCCCGAAAAATTTGGCAAGTGGTGGAGCAGGATTGCGGAACGAAAAGAGAGCAGAGTTGTGCGTGGTGGATGAACCAAAAACAAGTATGCTGATACGAGGTGAGAGCTTTCCAATTATTTTTGATTCTGGAGCGGAGTGCTCTTTGGTTAAAGAGAGTTTTTCAAACAAGTTAAGCGGTAAAAAATTCAATAACGTAGTAACTCCCCGTTTGCGAGTCCTGTTCTATTGGTGAAGAAGAAGAATGGATCAGCCAGGCTATGTGTGGACTATAGAGAGTTGAATTCAAATACAGTTGCTGACAAGTTTCCACTGCCTTTAATCTCTGACCAGATAGCTAGATTGCGCGGTGCAAAGTTCTTTACTTGCTTGGACATGGCGAGTGGATATTATCAAGTTCCTATGCATCCGAACTCTGTCGAATATACGGCATTCGTCACCCCTGAGGACAGTATGAGTTCCTGTCGATGCCATTCGGGCTTAAGAATGTACCGTCAGTATTTCAAAGAGCAGTCCTAAAGGCATTAGGTGTGATCGCTTATTCGTACGTTATTGTGTATATGGATGACATAATGATTGTAGCTTCAACCAAAGAATCGGCACTTGAAAGATTAAAAATTGTTTTGGATATTTTATCAAACGCCGGATTTTTATTCAATGTCGAAAAAGCTTCTTTCTTAGGACTTCTGTCCAATATTTAGGATTTGAAGTACGGGCGGCTGAGATTAGTCCAAATACACGGAAAGTAGAATCTTTGAGTGCCTTGCCACCTCCTAGATCAGTAACAACTTTGAGACAGTTCATATGGTTAGCATCGTACTTCCGACAGTTTGTTCCTGGATTTTCACACCTAGTGACAGAAAAATAAGTTCGAGTGGAACATAGAACATGAGCAGATTCGTAAAAAAATTATTCACATTTTTACTAATAATCCAGTTTTGATAATCGTTGACCCGCAGTATCCGATAGAATTGTACCCCGATGTAAGTGCAATTTGGTAATGTGCTATACTTTTTACATAGAATTGAAAATAAACCGAATGTAGTGGAATACTATAGTAAGACAACAAGTTTATGCGAATCTAAATATACCTCACATGAGATAGAAACTCTTGCTGTGGTAAATGCTGTTAAGCATTTCCGTCACTACTTACATGGCAGAAAGTTTGTTATATTCACTGACTGTAATTCGTTAAAATCATCACGAAGTAAGATTGAGTTAATGCCTAGAGTCTATCGCTGGTGGGCTTATCTACAGATATTTGATTTTGATATACAGTACAGAGAAGGTAAGCGTATGGCCCATGCCGATTTATTTCCAGAAATCCACTTCCTCCAAAAAACTCCCCTGAATATGCAAAGGTTATTGAAAAGCGAATCGAATTAACCGAGATATGTGAGGATTGGATTCGTGCAGAGCAACAGAAATATCAAGATATTGTAGAGATCACTTCTAAGTTGAGCAATGATGAATTTCCATTCCATTGTCGAAGATATATGATTTGAAACCTGGAGTTTTGTATAGAATCATACAGGCAAATAGCAAGACCCTTTGTTTGCCAGTAGTGCCTCGAGGATTTAGAAGGTCTGTTATCAGTCAGGTAAATAAATCCATATTGCACCTGGACTGGGAGAAAACGCTTGATAAAGTATATGATTACTATTGGTTTGATGGCATGGCCAAATACGTTCGAAAACTTGTTAAAAAATGCATATCATGCAGAGTTTCCAAATCATATTTTGGGAAAATACAAATGAAGTTATATCCTATTCCCAAAGTAAGCATTCCATGGCATACTATTCACACAGACATAACAGGCAAGTTTATTGGTAAAAGTGACCATAAAGAAATTGTAATTGTACAGACTTATGCATTTACCAAGTATGTTTATCTCACTCGTTAATGGAAATGTAATGTGTTGAAATCATCAATTTCCTTGTTCGGAGTTTTGGGTAATCAGGGAAGAAGTTTCACAGGTGCTAAGTTCGTTGAATTTTGCTCTTCACAAAAGATAAAACTACATTTGATAGCAACTCGCACAAGCCGAGGTAATGGCCAGGTTGAGAGGGTTAAGAGTACGTTGAAGAATTTATTAACAGCTGTTGAAACAAGTTCTCGATCGTGGCAAGAGGCATTGGGTGACGTGCAGCTATTAATTGTACTATTAATAAGATAACCAAAGCACGCTCACGCACCCTGCTCGATAGTCAACTGCTTAAAAAACTTATAGAAAGGACGGGTTGTTTTTGACTAATCGATAGGACAGGTTGTATTTGATTGTGAGGTCTCGATATACATTGAGATCGAGTGTGGCCCTGGTAAAGTTGCGGTGGGGGACAATCGAAAGCAAAAAAAACTTTCAATACAATGTAAGGGAGATAGAACGACTAGTGCCGGTGGACTCGCATCCGACTTCGCGCCTATGATCGTTATTGTGTAATCAAACAAAACACGCTGCACGCAGGTTGACGTTAGGCGGTGCAGCGCGTATAGCTCTAAACTTTTACGAGTCACCTAATCTTCATTCAGCCACATTAGCCGAACAAAAGGAACTGGACGCCCAGCGAAGGCAGGCGATCTACTACATAAAACAAAAACAAAAAAAAAACAGTCACATTTGTATGTAACACATTCGGATATTGGACATGGCCCAGGGAAAGTCCGCGGCACAGTGGCAACATGCCTCACCATCCAGATACGTTAACTTACTGGTGTTTCTCCTTCCACAATTCCCTGCGCAAACGTGAATATGACCATTCAACGTTCCGCAATTTGTTACAAGCTCTCGTCAGCAAAGCTAAAGCGAGGCGTCCAAATACCGCTGACTATCGATTTTTAACACAGATTTCGGCACAGGATTAACTGGCCTACATCTTTGCTCCTTTTTGAAATTGGGCGCCATTATGTCACGGACTGCTTTTTTGTCGATATGGCCGTGCCGGCTAACTCAGCAGCACTTGAAGAGGGGTTCTCCTTCCAGCCCTGGAATCCCCAAAAAATACCTTTAGTCATCGGTATTTACACAAGAGACGCATTACTGACAAAAGGTAATGAAACCAAGAACGAAAATTAAACACGCATTTAAATATATTTTGTAACGTTTTTAATTTATTTACAGATACATCTCCTCTCTACAACCACGAAGGACAACAAAAACAGCCATTGGTGACAGTCAAGTCACCGCGCACCCGCCTTGCCATATCATGCTCCTGCTCAGGAGTTTCGGAGCTTCACCCAAGTCGGCGAATCCATTCCTGGCCAACTAAGGCTCCTCCATCTCCCCTATAAAAAGTATCGACCGTTTGCTTGATATTAACTGCCGTTCGAATGAGATGCAGGTGGTCGCATTGAGCTGAGCATTCGGGCATCTACCGATGGTTCAAATGGTGCTCTCTCAAACGTGAACCACGGGTCGGCGACCGATCTGGCTGTTACCAGCGAAGGTCCTGTACCCACCACCAGATGGTGCTGATCCGCGGCCTTGGCTGAGTTCGCACTGCTTGTTCCACCAGCAGATGTTATGCGTACTAGGGCAGCTGCGTTCATCGATAGTTGTCTATCGGAGTTCGAAATGAACATGAGTGGTTTGACATCTCTTGTCTAATTTTAAATTTTTAATCCGAGCCACCGCGTTCTTATTATTTCCTTGTTTTTCGTTCTCTAAAACTCTTAGCGATTTTTCATTGGCGCCAGAGCAGGTACTTTGGTGTAGAAATTAACATTTTCGATCATTTTCGGTAACAATTTATTTTTGTGCTTTTTGTGGCTATTGCTTCGCGCGTTTCGTGTGTGGGTGTGAACAAGTTTACAATTGCATCACGTGCAAACTATGGAAACCACAATCTGGGAAATTTCAACAAGAAATGCATTCGATTCCTAAAATAAAATACTCTTTCATACGGTACATATAGACATCACGGGTAAACTAAGTGGCAAGTACGACCAAAAAGAGTATATCATATCGTTTACAAAATACGTTTATTTACACCATTCTCTGAAGATAGATGCAGTCAATTGTAAAGTATCAGTGAAGGCAGTTATTTTTTTGGTGTTCTATCCCGTATCATAGCAGATCAGGGACGATGCTTTGCGGGATCTGATTTTAAGGAGTTTTGCTCTGTGCATAATATCCAGTTGCATTTATTGTAATTGCCACAGGAGTTAGTCGAGCGAATGGTTAGGTCGAGCGTGTAATGACTACCCTTAAAAGTTTAGTAATGGCGGTGCAGAAAGTCCAACGTTCGTGGCAAGAGGAATTAAAAGAGGTTCAGTTAGCAATAAATTGCACATTCAATCGGATCACTAAGTTTAGTCCGTTACAGCTTTTGATTGGAAAAGACGTAAGACCATTAGGGATGCTAAGAAAGAAATCAGACCAAACTAGATCCAAAATTTAACCGAGTTACTTGAAGGAGAACGATATTGTTTGAAGTCATTAACAAACAAGCGAACCTACAAGTATCCTCATGAGTGTTTGAGGGCGTTACCGGTCCAGACAGTTTCGGAGATGGATGAGGAAGTGAAACATACGCAAGAGACAGTACCAGTGAGGGTACTGGAGTTGAAACAGACGCAGTTGGTACCAGTGAGGGTACAAGTCGCGTTGAAACATACGCAAGAGACAGTGCCAGAGATGGTACTGGCGTGGAAACAGACGCATAAAGGTGTAACGTCATGATCCAAAATCCCTCTTCGAGAAACATAGGTAGACTTGGTGCGCTATCTGGACATTCATCTGTATGATTTGAATATCAAATTAGTTGTAAAGATTATGTTTTAAATTGATTTTAAGAAAGAGGAAGAAATACTTGAGCAGGGCATATCAACATGAATTGCTAAATTTATACACGAGGACGCATAAAAGTCAGGATTGGCCGTGTCGGAGCATTGGTAGTATTACATGATTAGTATCAAAATTGTAATAAAGAAGAATAGAGAAAACAGAACAACCGTCATTGGTGTCTTGTATTCTTTATAACACCGAGAATCGGTAAGAGGACTAACTGTAAATTCTCTCACTGAGTGTGACCCGTGACCACGTGTTCGGCGTGTTGCGTCTTCCGTTGGTTCGTTCTGTGTGCATCACTGGAAGAAGCGTGTGAGCGAGACTGGACTGGCTATTTGCGGTGAGTGCGAATGAGCAGGATGGCAAGTGTGTCATGGGAAGCTGCGCAATAGATTTTGGCAACGAGCGAGCCTGCATGAAAAGAGTGCAGTCAGTCTTTGTAGAATATTCCAGGTACACAGACGATATTATTTTGTAAAACGACTACAAGTGGAACGATGGCGCCAACGAAGGGAACGGGACTCGCTGCTCGAGGTGCTATGAACACTGAAGCAACTGACGCTTCGACAACAGAAGTGGGATTCGACCCTCCTAACTCTGAGTTGCGCCAAATTTTGGAGCAAAAAATAGAAATTTTATGGAGATGCTGCGTACAATGCAGGCACGTGCAGCGCGTCGTGAGCCAAAGACGGTGTTTTTACCAAAATACAATCCCAAAGCTGCTGGCGCCGATCCATGTGCTTAGGGTATTACGGCCGACATGATTTTGACTGAAAACCCATTTGAGGGTAGTGCACTTGTGACTCCTCTCAGCAAAGCCTTGGAGGGCAGTTGCATACTGCGCAACTGAACGGCAGACTAAAAAAGCTTGTGTTGCAGGTATACGAAATCGGCCAGGGTCAAGAGACTTCGAAGGCAGACACAACTTTGGGGCCAGAAAGGAAGAAGCAGAAATTATCAAAAATCATTTGCCATTATTTTAGAAAGTCTGGGAACAAAATCGCAGACTGTCGCCAGAAGAAAAACCGGGAATCATCCTCAGGAAGCGGGCATACTGGAGGCGTTGGTATGATGCCAAATGAGCAAAAGTCGAGCATAATACTATCTGGGTGCCCTTTGATTGGACAAAGCACTTAAAAGAGAGTTTACATATGTTCGGTAATGGAACCAAAAGGTGTGCTCGCTCATTCTGGTGAGTTCGATGATTTTTGCTTTGATTCCGGAGCCGAATGTTCACTCATTAAGGAAAGCGTTGCTAGTGAATTCTCTGGAAAAAGACTTCATAATGCCGATGATGTCGCAGCTGCAGTCGCTGAAGATGCAGGATTTGCTGCAGTTGCTTGTGCAAGTTTGCCTTAGCGGATCCCCGCAAGGAACAGACACACCAGACAGGTATGTCCTCAGATGGGTCTGTCGTCCAAGGCTGCGTCTGCACACACACAAAATTTATTTAATATATAACATAACCGCAAAATCTTACCACACGCACTTATTCTTGAAGAGCTTAACTGCATCGACCGTTTGCTTGATATTAACTGCCGTTCGAATCAGATGTGGTGGTCGCATTGACCTGAGCATTCGGGCATTTACCGATGGTTCAAATGGCGCTCTCTCAAACGGGAACCACGGGTCGGCGACCGATCTGGCTGTTACCAGCGAAGGTCCTGTTCCCACCACCAGATGGTGCTGATCCGCGGCCTTGGCTGAGTTCGCACTGCTTGTTCCACAAGCAGATGTGATGCGTACTAGGGCAGTTGTGTTCATCGATAGATGTCTATCGGAACTCGAAATGAACATGAGTGGTTTGACATCTCTTGTCTAATTTTGAATTATTAATCCGAGCCACCGCGTGCTTATTATTTCCTTGTTTTTCGTTCTCTAAAACTCTTAGAGATTTTTCATTGGCGCCCGAACAGGGACCTCGGTGTAGAGATTAACATTTTCGATTGTTTTCGGTAACAAGTTATTTTGTGCTGTTTGTGGCTATTGCTTCGCGCGTTTCGTGTGTGGGTGTGAACAAGTGTCCAAGTGCTTGTGGGAGTCACCGTACAATTTTGAAGCCCATAAACTGGAACAAAAGCCGTTCATCGTCGCCGCTGGATTATATGGACAACAATCGTCGTTCCATGCCTATTGATTCGCTAGACAGTCACCAGGTATTCAGTGCCAAAAATTTAGCTTACACGTAAATAGTGTTTTGTGTGCTGTCGCTTTGGTCGACATTAAATTATTAAATTTTTTTTTCACACAAATATATAGAATCATATAATTACGAATTCAGACCGAGGGTTAATTAATCTGTGGTTAGTGAGAATTTTTTTTCTAAATTAGGGTATATTAAAATGGGATCGGACGTGATGAGTATCTTAAGTTTCTCAAAAGCGGACACGTAATCACTATCGTTTATATTGATTGTTGCTCCTTTCTTTAGTTTTATTTTCATGGTTTTTGCTATCTTTGCAAAATTACGAATAAACTTACGGTAAAAGCCGCAGAGTCCAAGAAAAGACTTTATTCCTTTTGTGGTTTTAGGAATAGGAAAGTTGACAATTGCTTTTATCTTATTGGGGTTTGGTTTGATGCCATTTGTTGTGATAATGTGACCGAGAAATTCTGTTTCTTTCTTCAGAAATTCACATTCATCAAGTTGCAACTTTAGATTGGATGATCGAAGCTTATCAAATACCCTTTTTAGTGATGTTATGTGTTCTTCCAATGAAGTGGAGTAAATAATAATATCATCTAAATAGACTAAACAATCTTTGTAGATCAAATCTTCTAAGAGATTGTTCATGCAACTTTGAAAGGTTGGTGGTGCATTTTTTAGACCAAAGAGAACTGAAGCCTTTGGATTATCTCGGGGTTGGGATAATATACCTCTAGTATCGAAGATAGGTATCGCGGTTGATAGCGTACTCCGTATTGAACTAGCGCTTGGAGGCGCGCTTGAGTTTTTTTAGGCAATTTGGCTTGGCCAAAGAGCGAAGATTTAAGAGAGTTTGAGTTTGTAAACTCTTATTCTCGTGAGGAGGGAGAGATTCCCGAAAAATTGTGGTAACTGGAGAATCCTGAGACGAGTGCGTGAGAGCCAACTCGGATAGTTTGTTTTTATTATTTGCCGCGCCAAGTGGTCGACGCTAAGTGATCGAAGATCGAATTCGAGTAGCCTAGGGGACGATTGTTGTTGTCTTCGAATTTTGGGGGCCAATTGTTTATGTCGCGGACTTTGGGGGACAATTGTTTATGTCGCAGATTTTATGATATTTGTGAGAACGGACTTTTATGGTGAGGGTGACGTATGTGAACGACGACCGAGGTTAATCGAAGGGCTTTTGTTCTATGGTACAGTGGTTTTACATGTTTACGCTTAGAGTAATTGGGGGAGTTTTGTTTACAATTATGTGTGTGGAAGGGGAGTTGTGTTTACAGCTTGAGTTTTGTGTGGTGTAGGTGTAGTGTGGGTGTAGTGTAGAATGGTTATGTTACTTCCCCATCCTTAAGAAAAAAGCCTGCCCTCAGGCGTTTATTCTAGGGTACAATACCTGGGTATCTACTGTTGGTATAACGTTTTCAATTTCTGGATTACAATGGTTTCATTCTCTGGATTTGGGTTTCTGAATTTTACAATTAGCCTCTGGGGTATGGTTTTATATTTGTAAAAGAAATATATTAGGGAAAGTACAATTATTATGGTTAGTGCTGTGATTATTGTTATTTGAAAAATATTATTTGTCTGAGCGTGCTGTTCGATTATTTCTTTTGCTTGGATATACTCTAGTGGTTCTAACTTAGTTACGTTGTTGTTTACATAAATGGTCTGAGTGTAATCTAGCATTGTATTAGTGATTAATATTTCTTCAAACTGAACAGAGCAATTGGACGCTTTAATAATATTGTTGCCTTCTATTGTGGTTTCTCTATTAATACAATTCTGGTTTAAGATTGACTTGGGAAGGTTCCAAGTTGTAATTATATTTGGTTCAATGTACTTGATTTCAAAGTCAGAGTGTGTTTTGCTATATCTACATTGCGTTGCTATTTGATTTAATATACCCGTTATACATTTGTTTATGACTTAGCTTTGGGAGCGTGCTGTATAGGTGTGGTTATTATGTGAAAAGTATTCATCATGAATAGTTTCTGTTAGTATATTGTTTTGTTTGTCTGGATATTGTACTATTTCAAAGATTGGGGTTTTAATTATTTCTCTTGGAATTTGGGAAATTATCAAGATTTCATTCGTGTCAGACTTGAGCCATGCAGAAGTTTTGATACTAAGGAGTTTTTCTGAATTTACGTGAATTAATGAATCGTGTCTTAGGAGTTTGGGGTTGAAGATACCTAAACGTGTTAGTTGTAGACCAAGCTCTATGTCTTCTATATACTCTGTGAATTGCTGCAGGTTGAAAATTACTAAAGCCAACATTTGATCTTGTTCGCGGAGATGATTTAGATGATTTGTCACTTCTATTCCCTCATTGATTGCGTCTATGACATGATTAGGCTCACTTATCTGTATGTTGTTGGAAATATCGCCTATTTGCTGTTGCAATTTTTAGGCCATGGATTTTAAAAAAATTCATTGTCTACTGTGTTTGTCGGAACGCAAATGTGCGTAACAGGCAGAAGGAGGCATCTCCGACCCCATAAACTATATATATTCTGAATCAGTATCAACAGCCGAGTCGATTGAGCCATGTCTGTCTGTCCGTCTGTCCGTCTGTCTGTCTGTATGAACACCTGGATCTCAGAAACTATAAGAGCTAGAGTCTTCAAATTTTGTGACAACATACGTTTATATTCAGGTGTCTCAAAGTTTTTTTGAAATTTGGCCACGCCTCTCCCCGCCTCTGTAAATCAGTAATAACAGTTTAATATACACAATATACACACCACAACAAAAGTTGTACATCTCACATGAAAAATACCTTTCCAACTTTAAATATAGTCAGGGACATATAAACCTAAATCAGTTGCCGCAGCATCTGTTAATTAAGTTAGTCTAGTAAGATTTGTAAACTTATTGTTAGTCTCGATAAAAGAGAAGATTCAATAAATAATGCCAAGTGAAAAAAAAAAAAAAAAAAAATATCGGCAATGGCTTGGTCGGTATCTGCACTAGCATTTTCAAACGTTAATTTTGTTGGAAATGCGGTAGACTTACGCTACGTGATAACGAAACAATAAAACTGTTTGGGGTTCTCAATAAACTGAACCTTACAACGAGTTAAATAGTTCTTATAACATTTCGCGTTCAAGACAGTAAAATCTGACTGCGCGCTTCAGTAGTGGGAAAAGGCGGAAGATGAAAATTCATGGTCTACTGTGTTTGTCGGAACGCAAATGTGCGTAACAGGCAGAAGGAGGCATCTCCGACCCCATAAACTATATATATTCTGAATCAGTATCAACAGCCGAGTCGATTGAGCCATGTCTGTCTGTCCGTCTGTCCGTCTGTCTGTCTGTATGAACACCTGGATCTCAGAAACTATAAGAGCTAGAGTCTTCAAATTTTGTGACAACATACGTTTATATTCAGGTGTCTCAAAGTTTTTTTTGAAATTTGGCCACGCCTCTTCCCGCCTCTGTAAATCAGTAATAACAGTTTAATATACACAATATACACACCACAACAAAAGTTGTACATCTCACATGAAAAATACCTTTCCACGGGTGTTTCCTGAAAATTTCATTTCAATCGGACTAAAAATAAGTGAGATATGATCCGCATTAAACTCAATTTGAACGTATACTTATGCGCATATTAAGACCTAACTTACGCATCATACCGAAGTTCGAATCTAGCTTCGGACACACAGCATAAAACAAAACATTTTATTTGCATAGAATGGTAACAGAATTGCCAGCTCAGAATGCAACTTTGCCGATCGGAAAATAAATGGGGTTGTGGCTTAGTGGTTAGAGTGGCGGACGGCACTTCTTAGAGAGTTCGTATTTTCGTGCGTGAGCGAGTTCGAGTCCTAGCGGAGGCTAGTAAAATTTTTTATTTTAATTACTTTTTTTTGGTTTTTAGGCCATGGATTTTAAAAAAATTCATGGTCTACTGTGTTTGTCGGAACGCAAATGTGCGTAACAGGCAGAAGGAGGCATCTCCGACCCCATAAACTATATATATTCTGAATCAGTATCAACAGCCGAGTCGATTGAGCCATGTCTGTCTGTCCGTCTGTCCGTCTGTCTGTCTGTATGAACACCTGGATCTCAGAAACTATAAGAGCTAGAGTCTTCAAATTTTGTGACAACATACGTTTATATTCAGGTGTCTCAAAGTTTTTTTGAAATTTGGCCACGCCTCTCCCCGCCTCTGTAAATCAGTAATAACAGTTTAATATACACAATATACACACCACAACAAAAGTTGTACATCTCACATGAAAAATACCTTTCCACGGGTGTTTCCTGAAAATTTCATTTCAATCGGACTAAAAATAAGTGAGATATGATCCGAATTAAACTCAATTTGAACGTATACTTATGCGCATATTAAGACCTAACTTACGCATCATACCGAAGTTCGAATCTAGCTTCGGACACACAGCATAAAACAAAACATTTTATTTGCATAGAATGGTAACAGAATTGCCAGCTCAGAATGCAACTTTGCCGATCGGAAAATAAATGGGGTTGTGGCTTAGTGGTTAGAGTGGCGGACGGCACTTCTTAGAGAGTTCGTATGTTCGTGAGTGAGCGAGTTCGAGTCCTAGCGGAGGCTAGTGCAATTTTTTATTTTAATTACTTTTTTTGGTTTTTTTTATTTATATAAACTAAAAGGAAAACAACAGCCGAAAACTACAACCTCTACCTTAATTCTAAATTATTTAACTAAATAGCAATCAAAATAAATTTCATATTTTTATGCAATAGTTAAGACAATCAATGTACACGAATGTTAGAGCGGGATGCCGATACATGCATGTCTGCATTTGCACATTTATGTGTCGGCATCCCGCTCTTACACGCATCAATTGCCGTATTCCGCACACATACGCAACTCTCAGATTTGTGCAACATAGGGCAAAGTTTATAAAAGTGTTCTAATTAAATATGTTGCGTACCAAAAATTAAATTAGTGTTTGTTAAGCTTTTAAATTATTTAATAGAAAAGAAAGAAAGAAAGGAAAACATATCACGCATTGACCGCGGCAGCAATCGAACCCGAACAATGTCAACATCATTGGTCTTCGAATCCGGCACACACTCCACTAAGCTACTGCACAACTTCCGCAGCCGCGACTCCTGTTTGCCATTATGATCTAATGCTTATACTTCTTGTCTATCCGTCCTTGCATTATTTATGTGTTCTTCTTCTTCTACCTGTCAATCGAATTTGGCGTGTCGTTCGAATTAAATAATAAGAAGATAAAATTTATATTTTTAAATGCTTAAATTCAAACAAACCAAAATTTTCATTATAAATAAGGGAAAATAAATTATACACGGTATACCATGATAATCCATGGCCTTCTACAGTCAGCACCTGACTGTAGCGTTCGACTGGTTTTTAAATAAACTTGACTTAAAATTTTTTAACAGTGACAACTCTCTTGTAAACCATGGCGGTTTACTCGTGGAAGTTGGATAAAAACACGGAACACAAATATCTAAAAAGTAGTTCATTGTGTTATAAAAAATATTGCCGTTCGCGAAGTTTTCCATTTGCTGCGCTCCTAAAGAATTGTCAGATATTCGGTAATCCATTTCGAAAAGTGACGCTCTGTGCGATGCACCATCGCTCGAATACATATTCTGTGTGTTGAAATAAGGAAGTAGTTTTTACATCTTCAAACAAAAGACACAAAACAAAAAAAAAGAGCAAATAAAAACTACAACTATGAGTCAGAACGACATTCGTGCTCAGCGTCAACGCGACCAAGACGATCGCCGGCTCTCATTGCAACGAAACAATGCGTACTTCTCTTACGTCTCCGCGACTTTTGCAGACAGCTAGCGGTCAATCACCCCTAACCCGACGAATTTACTATTGCCAAAAACTCAAGAAAGACCGCGTTTTGGCTCTCCCTCATTACAAGCTTCGTCACAAAACCCGCAAGCTACAAACACTTGCGAAATTTCTTTCCTTACCTACGGTGACAAATACTGTGACAGTAACAACCACTACAACTCCAATCACAACAACAACTGGAACGGTATCGTCGGCTCGCTCAATTTCGTCGACGCAAGCACTTCCGTCGACGAAATGCCAGTAATCTAAACAAAAACGCAACTACACGGTTCCGCTGTGCTATTAGCGAACCAAAACATAAACAAGAACGCCGGGTCTTCCAAATAGGAACCTAAGAAGGTATAGCCTCCTCCAATATACATTCGCTAAAAAAGCTCAAGTGCCTAAGTAAATAAAATAGCGACACTAATAAATGAAAACTCATCCTACTTAATCCCCCTAAGAAAAGGGAATGTTAATGAAACAAAAGTTCAAACTCAAACCGAGGCTAGCCATCGTCTTCTAACCAAATTCCTGGACTATGCAGGAAAAAACTTTTATACATACCAACTAAAAAGCGCAAGGGGCCTACAGGTTGTTCTCAAAGGGATTGAGGCAACTGTTTCGACCACTGAAATCGTAGAAGCGCTCAAGGAAAAAAACTTTAATGCAAAAATAGTTATGAACATACTTAACAAAAATAAGGAACCACATCCGATATTCAAAATCGAGTTGGCCCACAGAGCCAGATACTGAAAAAATGAAGTTCACCCAATTTACAAGTTATAGCTCCTACTGAATCGGCGTATCACAGTAGAAGAGCCACACGAGCGCAATCGCCCAGTGCAGTGCACTAACTGAAAAGAATATGGTTACACTAAGGCTTACTGTACATTTAAATCTATTTGCGTAGTCTGTAGTGAAGCCCATAGCACAGCGAACTGTCATAAGAACAAGGAAGACAGCTCTGTTAAAATGTGCAGCAACTGAGGTGGAAGTCACACAGCGAATTGGCGTGGCTGTGTAGTACATAAGGAACTAATGAACCGTCTTAAAAAACACGGAGAATCAACACGAGCTCAGGCCACTCACATCAGTCACACTCCGCCACAATCGGGCCCCTCTTACACGGCACCCCTTCCTACACATCGTACCAATCCTAGCGTTTCCGTCGATACTGCCTTAAAATCGGGAATTAAAAGCGTGAATCCAATAACACAAAAGTCAACTACCACGCGGGAAGAACAGGAAATAACTACTTCGAACGATCAAACGCAGCATATATCAACTGGCATTGAAACGATGATGATCTCATTCCGGCAAACCCTAAAAGAATTTTTGACATTCATGCTGTTGGAATACCCCCTATTTAACTATAAAAATAACGTTTAGCAACACTACTTTATATTTTACATGCATGGTCACACTTTTTATTTCCTGCCTTCTTCTTGAATTTTTTTCTGCTGAGAGCAGAGGTCGTGGTGCTGGTGTTGCAGTTGAAAATATATACAATTATAAATAACTAACACATAAATCTTTACTTATTATTTAAAAGGATACTATAAAATCATAAACTACAACAGGTTATGGGCCCAGTCCATGCCATATAAACAATTAAATTGTGAAACTAAAATAAATTGTGAAATTCATCCTTTCTCAGATCTTGAGTGCCACGTGCTTGTGCCACGTGTTTTTAGGCCATGGATTTTAAAAAAATTCATGGTCTACTGTGTTTGTCGGAACGCAAATGTGCGTAACAGGCAGAAGGAGGCATCTCCGACCCCATAAACTATATATATTCTGAATCAGTATCAACAGCCGAGTCGATTGAGCCATGTCTGTCTGTCCGTCTGTCCGTCTGTCTGTCTGTATGAACACCTGGATCTCAGAAACTATAAGAGCTAGAGTCTTCAAATTTTGTGACAACATACGTTTATATTCAGGTGTCTCAAAGTTTTTTTGAAATTTGGCCACGCCTTTCCCCGCCTCTGTAAATCAGTAATAACAGTTTAATATACACAATATACACACCACAACAAAAGTTGTACATCTCACATGAAAAATACCTTTCCACGGGTGTTTCCTGAAAATTTCATTTCAATCGGACTAAAAATAAGTGAGATATGATCCGAATTAAACTCAATTTGAACGTATACTTATGCGCATATTAAGACCTAATTTACGCATCATACCGAAGTTCGAATCTAGCTTCGGACACACAGCATAAAACAAAACATTTTATTTGCATAGAATGGTAACAGAATTGCCAGCTCAGAATGCAACTTTGCCGATCGGAAAATAAATGGGGTTGTGGCTTAGTGGTTAGAGTGGCGGACGGCACTTCTAGAGAGTTCGTATGTTCGTGCGTGAGCGAGTTCGAGTCCTGGCGGAGGCTAGTGCAATTTTTTATTTTAATTACTTTTTTTGGTTTTTTTTATTTATATAAACTAAAAGGAAAACAACAGCCGAAAACTACAACCTCTACCTTAATTCTAAATTATTTAACTAAATAGCAATCAAAATAAATTTCATATTTTTATGCAATAGTTAAGACAATCAATGTACACGAATGTTAGAGCGGGATGCCGATACATGCATGTCTGCATTTGCACATTTATGTGTCGGCATCCCGCTCTTACACGCATCAATTGCCGTATTCCGCACACATACGCAACTGTCAGATTTGTGCAACATAGGGCAAAGTTTATAAAAGTGTTCTAATTAAATATGTTGCGTACCAAAAATTAAATTAGTGTTTGTTAAGCTTTTAAATTATTTAATAGAAAAGAAAGAAAGAAAGGAAAACATATCACGCATTGACCGCGGCAGCAATCGAACCCGAACAATGTCAACATCATTGGTCTTCGAATCCGGCACACACTCCACTAAGCTACTGCACAACTTCCGCAGCCGCGACTCCTGTTTGCCATTATGATCTAATGCTTATACTTCTTGTCTATCCGTCCTTGCATTATTTATGTGTTCTTCTTCTTCTACCTGTCAATCGAATTTGGCGTGTCGTTCGAATTAAATAATAAGAAGATAAAATTTATATTTTTAAATGCTTAAATTCAAACAAACCAAAATTTTCATTATAAATAAGGGAAAATAAATTATACACGGTATACCATGATAATCCATGGCCTTCTACAGTCAGCACCTGACTGTAGCGTTCGACTGGTTATTATTATTATTATTATTATTATTATTATTATTATTATTATTATTATTATTATTATTATTATTATTATTAGGCCATGGATTTTAAAAAATTCATTAGGCCATGGATTTTAAAAAATTCATGGACTACTGTGTTTGTCGGAACGCAAATGTGCGTAACAGGCAGAAGGAGGCTTCTCCGACCCCATAAACTATATATATTCTGAATCAGTATCAACAGCCGAGTCGATTGAGCCATGTCTGTCTGTCCGTCTGTCTGTCTGTCTGTCTGTCTGTCTGTCTGTCTGTCTGTCTGTCCGTCTGTCCGTCTGTATGAACACCTGTATCTCAGAAACTATAAAAGCTAGAGTCTTCAAATTTTGTGACAACATCCGTATATGTTGCAGTGTTTCAAAGTTTTTTTGATATTCGGCCACGCCCCTTCCCGCCTCTGTTAATCAGTAATAACAGTTTAATATACACAATATACACCCAACAACCAAAGTTATACATCTCACATGACAAATACCTTGCCACGGGTGTTTTCTGAAAATTTCATTTAAATCGGACTAAAAATAAGTGAGATATGATCCGAATTAAACTCAATTTGAATGTATGCTTATGCGTATATTAAGACCTAATTTACGCATCATACCGAAGTTCAAATCCAGCGTCGGACACGCATTTTTATTTGCCTAGAATGGTAACAGAATTGCCAGCTCAGAATGCAACTTAGCCGATCTATAAAAAAATGAGGCAGTGGCTTAGTGGTTAGAGTGGCAGACAGCGGTCCTGCGTGCGTGAGATCGAATCCCATGCGCGGCCGGCTGGTGCAATTTTTATTTTAATTACTTTTTTTGGTTATATTTTTATTCTTATAAGCTTATAGCGTTTTTTATTGATATTTAATTAAATAACTGTAGTTTTTAGTTATTTATTTAAATATCAATAAAAATAGTTTTCAAAAATTAAATCTCATGTTTTTTTTGCAATATTTAAGACAATCAATAAGTTACGTATGTTAGAGGCGGGACGCCGATACATGCATGTCTGCATTTGCACATTTATGTTTTGTCGTCCCGCTCTAACACACATCAATTGCTGTATTCGGCGTAAGTACGCAACTGTCAGATATGTGCAACATTCGGCAGTTTATAAAAGTGTTCTACTTAATTAAATATGTTGCGTACCAAAAAATTAAAAAACTATTGTTATGTTGCTGTTTAAATTATTAAATAGAAAAGAAAGAAAAAAGGAAAACTCGTCACACATTGATCGCGGCAGGAATCGAGCCCGAGCACTGTCAACATCATTGGTCTTCGAATCCGGCGCACACTCCACTAAGCTACTGGTCAACTTCACATGAATTTATTGCCCTCTCGCTCTATCTAATGCTTATACTTCTTGTCTATTCGCTTTTGCATTGTTTGTGAGTTCTTCTTTTGTCTGTAAAATGAATTAAATAATGAGAATATAAAATTTATATTTTTAAATTTTGCCAAATAAAGCAGAATTTTCATTATAAATAACGGAATTATAATCCATGGCCTTCTACAGTCAGCACCTGACTGTAGCGTTCGACTGGTTATTATTATTATTATTATTATTATTATTATTATTATTATTATTATTATTATTATTATTATTATTATTATTATTATTATTATTATTATTATTATTATTATTATTATTATTATTATTATTATTATTATTATTATTATTATTATTATTATTATTATTATTATTATTATTATTATTATTATTATTATTATTATTATTATTATTATTATTATTATTATTATTATTATTATTATTATTATTATTATTATTATTATTATTATTATTATTATTATTATTATTATTATTATTATTATTATTATTATTATTATTATTATTATTATTATTATTATTATTATTATTATTATTATTATTATTATTATTATTATTATTATTATTATTATTATTATTATAATTATTATAATTATAATTATTATTATTATTATTATTATTATTATTATTATTATTATTATTATTATTATTATTATTATTATTATTATTATTATTATTATTATTATTATTATTATTATTATTATTATTATTATTATTATTATTATTATTATTATTATTATTATTAGGCCATGGATTTTAAAAAAATTCATGGTCTACTGTGTTTGTCGGAACGCAAATGTGCGTAACAGGCAGAAGGAGGCATCTCCGACCCCATAAACTATATATATTCTGAATCAGTATCAACAGCCGAGTCGATTGAGCCATGTCTGCCTGTCCGTTTGTCCGTCTGTCCGTCTGTCTGTCTGTATGAACATCTGGATCTCAGAAACTATAAGAGCTAGAGTCTTCAAATTTTGTGACAACATACGTTTATATTCAGGTGTCTCAAAGTTTTTTTGAAATTTGGCCACGCCTCTCCCCGCCTCTGTAAATCAGTAATAACAGTTTAATATACACAATATACACACCACAAAAAAAGTTGTACATCTCACATGAAAAAAATACCTTTCCACGGGTGTTTCCTGAAAATTTTATTTCAATCGGACTAAAAATAAGTGAGATATGATCCGAATTAAACTCAATTTGAACGTATACTTATGCGCATATTAAGACCTAATTTACGCATCATACCGAAGTTCGAATCTAGCTTCGGACACACAGCATAAAACAAAACATTTTATTTGCATAGAATGGTAACAGAATTGCCAGCTCAGAATGCAACTTTGCCGATCGGAAAATAAATGGGGTTGTGGCTTAGTGGTTAGAGTGGCGGACGGCACTTCATAGAGAGTTCGTATGTTCGTGCGTGAGCGAGTTCGAGTCCTGGCGGAGGCTAGCGCAATTTTTTATTTTAATTACTTTTTTTTGGTTTTTTTATTTATATAAACTAAAAGGAAAACAACAGCCGAAAACTACAACCTCTACCTTAATTCTAAATTATTTAACTAAATAGCAATCAAAATAAATTTCATATTTTTATGCAATAGTTAAGACAATCAATGTACACGAATGTTAGAGCGGGATGCCGATACATGCATGTCTGCATTTGCACATTTATGTGTCGGCATCCCGCTCTTACACGCATCAATTGCCGTATTCCGCACACATACGCAACTGTCAGATTTGTGCAACATAGGGCAAAGTTTATAAAAGTGTTCTAATTAAATATGTTGCGTACCAAAAATTAAATTAGTGTTTGTTAAGCTTTTAAATTATTTAATAGAAAAGAAAGAAAGAAAGGAAAACATATCACGCATTGACCGCGGCAGCAATCGAACCCGAACAATGTCAACATCATTGGTCTTCGAATCCGGCACACACTCCACTAAGCTACTGCACAACTTCCGCAGCCGCGACTCCTGTTTGCCATTATGATCTAATGCTTATACTTCTTGTCTATCCGTCCTTGCATTATTTATGTGTTCTTCTTCTTCTACCTGTCAATCGAATTTGGCGTGTCGTTCGAATTAAATAATAAGAAGATAAAATTTATATTTTTAAATGCTTAAATTCAAACAAACCAAAATTTTCATTATAAATAAGGGAAAATAAATTATACACGGTATACCATGATAATCCATGGCCTTCTACAGTCAGCACCTGACTGTAGCGTTCGACTGGTTTTTTTATATATATGTCGGAGGAAGTAATATTATTTTGAAATGGGCGCCTTATCGATAGTCAACTGCTTAAGAAACTTATACAAAGGACGGGCTGTACTTGACTTATCGATAAGACGGGTTGTATTTGATTGTGAGGTCTCGATAAACATTGAGATCGAGTGTGGCCCTGATAAAGTTGCGGTGCGGGACAATCGAAAGTTGACCAATCCAAAAACGTGCACACGCAACGGCAGAGAAATAACGAGAAATATCAGGGACTCGCTGCATAATCAAGATAAACCTCAAAGCTCTAACATCAGAAGTGGGATAGTATTTTCTTCTACTAATCATGGAAGAACAATTGCGCATCTTGATGGAACACCAAAGTCAAAGTTTCCTGGAGTTGGCAAAAACTCTGCAAGCGTCGGTACAAGTACCGTTACAAAATGGAGTCGTCACGTTGCCAAAATTTAACGCCGACATTACAGGCGCTGACGCTACTCAATGGTGTGGTACAGTTGACATTACTTTTTAAGAAAAACCACTGGAAGGTAGTGCTTTAATATTGACATTAACTAAATCGCTGGAAGGAAGCGCATCCCAATGGCATTCTGAAGTGTGCTATGCAGGCATGACGTGGCTGGAATTTAAACAGTTATTTCAACAACGCTACGCTAATACCGAAACGTAAGTCGCCATGTTTTTGCAGCTTTTAAATAGTCGCCCCAACAACAGTGAATGCCGTGCGGTATATGCTAGTCGCATGGTGACTTCACTCGTTAGCAAGTGGAAGAGCTTGGATACCGAGAGGATTGCTGTGTCGGTGGTTTTGGGACATATGGCCAACTTGGATCGCCGATTGCAAAGAATTGCTTACACAGCAGAGATAAAAAATAACCGCGACCTACAGGCTGAGTTGCAGGTCTTCGCTTTTGACAAGCGCACTCATCATCTTGGAAATGAGGAGCCTGGAGCAAAGCGAGCAAAGTTTGTGTCACTGAAATGCCACCTTTGTGGTAAGATGGGGCACAAAATGATTGACTGCCGAAACAGGAAGCAGAGCACTGGTATGCAGAGACAAGATCACCGAGGAAGCCAATCATTTCAACAACATCCGAAAGGCAGTAAAACTTGCTACCGTTGCCAGGAGCAAGGTCATATAGCCTCACAATGCCTGAAAAATGTGGCAAGTGGTGGAGCCGGATCTCGGATCAAAAAGAGAGCTGAGTTGTGCGTGGTGGATGAACCAAAGACAAGTATGCTGATACGAGGTGAGAGCTTTCCAATTATTTTTGATTCTGGAGCGGAGTGCTCTTTGGTTAAAGAGAGTTTTTCAAACAAGCTAAGCGGTAAAAAAATCAATAACGTAGTAAGCCTGAAGGGTATTGGAAATGCCAATGTTTGTAGTACAATGCAAATTGATAACATTCTTATAAATGGAAACACATTAAATGTAATATTTCATGTAGTACCAGATAACTGTATGTTAAACAATATTGTACTAGGACGAGAAGTGCTAGCTCAGGGATACGCTGCAGTAGTGTCTTGTAAAGGAGTAGAAATAATTAAGAGTTCAGCAAAAACTGTAAATAATTGCTCTAAATTTATAAACAACTCGTTTGAGATATTAGAACGCAATGTTTATTTTACATGCATGGTCACACTTTTTATTTCCTGCCTTCTTCTTGAATTTTTTTCTGCTGAGAGCAGGTCGTGGTGCTGGTGTTGCAGTTGAAAATATATACAATTATAAATAACTAACACATAAATCTTGATTTATTATTTAAAAAGGATACTATAGAATCATAAACTACAACAGGTTATGGGCCCAGTCCATGCCATATAAACAATTAAATTGTGAAACTAAAATAAATTGTGAAATTCATCCTTTCTCAGATCTTGAGTGCCACGTGCTTGTGCAACGTTGTTTTTTTTTTTTATATATAATTACGAATTCAGACCGAGGGTTAATTAAAAATACACAAAGTTGGTTTTTGTAATATTAATTAACACTTTTTTTCAATTCTATCAAAAAGAAATTAAGCCTTTGGATTATCTCGGGGTTGGGATAATATACCTCTAGTATCGAAGATAGGTAGTGCTATCGCGGTTGATAGCGTACTCAGTATTGAACTAGCGCCTGGAGGCACGTTTGAGTTTTTATAGGCAATTTGGCTTAGCCAAAGATCGAAGATTTAAGAGAGTTTGAGCTTGTAAACTCTTATTCTCGTGAGGAGAGAGAGATTCCCGAAAAATAGTGGTAACTGGAGAATCCTGAGACGAGTGCGTGAGAGCCAACTCGGATAGTTTGTTTTTATTATTTTCCGCGATCGAATTCGAGTAGCCTAGGGGACGATTGTTATTGTCTCCGAATTTTGGGGGACAATTGTTTATGTCGCGGACTTTGGGGGACAATTCTTTATGTCGCAGATTTTATAATATTTGTGAGAACGACGACCGTTAATCGAAGGGCTTTGTTCTGTGTTACAGTGGTATAGTTTTACATTTTTATGCTTAGAGTAATTGGGGGAGTTTTGTTTACAATTTTGTGTGTGGTTTACGATTATGTGTGTGGAAGGGGAGTTGTGTTTACAGCTTGAGTTTTGTGTGGGTGTAGTGTAGAATGGATATGTTACTTCCCCATCCTTAAGAAAAAAGCCTGCCCTCAGGCGCTTATGCTAGGTACAATACCGGGGTATTTACTGTTGGTATAACATTTTCAATGTCTGGTTTTACAATGGTTTCATTCTCTGGATTTGAGTTTCTGAATTTTACAATTAGCCTCTGGGGTATGGTTTTATACTTGTAAATGAAATACATTAGGGCAAGTACAATTATTATGGTTAGTGCTGTGATTATTATTATTTGTTCTGTGAAAAATATTATTTGTTTGAGCGTGCTGTTCGATTATTTCTTTTGCTTGGATATACTCTAGTGGTTCTAACTTAGTTACATTGTTGTTTACATAAATGGTCTGAGTGTAATCTAGCAGTGTATTAGTGATTAATATTTCTTCTAATTGAACAGAGCAATTGGACGCTTTAATCATATTGTTGCCTTCTATTGTGATTTCTCTATTAATACAATTCTGGTTTAAGATTGTCTTGGGAAGGTTCCAAGTTGTAATTATATTTGGTTCAACGTATTCGATTTCAAAGTCAGAGTGTGTTTTGCTATATCTACATTGCGTTGCTATTTGATTTAATATACCCGTTATACATTTGTTTATGACTAAGCTTTGGGAGCCTGCTGTATAGGTTTGGTTATTATGTGAAAAGTATTTATCATGAATAGTTTCTGTTAGTATATTGTTTTGTTTGTCTGGATATGGTACTATTTCAAGGATTGGGGTTTTAAGTATTTCTCTTGGAAATTGGGAAATTATCAAGATTTTATTAGCGTCGGATTTGAGCCATGCAGAAGTTTTGATACTAAGGAGTTTTTCTGAATTTACGTGAATTAATGAATCGTGTCTTTGGAGTTTGGGGTTGAAGATGCCTAAACGTGTTAGTTGTAGACCAAGCTCTGTGTCTTCTATATACTCTGTGAATTGCTGCAGGTTGAAAATTACTAAAGCGAACATTTGCTTTTGTTTGACGAGGTGATTTAGATGATTTATTACTTCTATTCCTTTATTGATTGCGTCTATTACATGATTAAGCTCACTTATCTGTATGTTGTTCTTGGAAACATCGCCTATTTGTTGTTGCAACTCTTCCTTAACCTCTTGGTCTAAGGTGCCAAACAAATATTTATAAATTGTTCCCATAAAGTAAGCAAGACCACGTTTGCTGCGTTTTGCGATTCTTATACCATTCCTTTCCCTGTTGAGTTTTTCTATTAGGTACTTAATTTAACCAAATTTATAACCATTTTAAGCCTGGATAGGAGTTCTAAGTTCTGTGCATTAACCGTTGTTAGGAGGTATATCGTGAAGATCATGCTCGGGAGTAAGCCTGGAATTATCATTATCGTATTTACTTTTGTTAGTTTTCTTTTTAGGCCATGGATTTTAAAAAAATTCATGGTCTACTGTGTTTGTCGGAACGCAAATGTGCGTAACAGGCAGAAGGAGGCATCTCCGACCTCATAAACTATATATATTCTGAATCAGTATCAACAGCCGAGCCATGTCTGTCTGTCCGTCTGTCTGTCTGTCTGTCTGTCTGTCTGTCTGTCCGTCTGTCTGTCTGTATGAACACCTGGATCTCAGAAACTATAAGAGCTAGAGTCTTCAAATTTTGTGACAACATCCGTGTATGTTGCAGTGTCTCAAAGTTTTTATGAAATTTGGCCACGCCCCTTCCCGCCTCTGTAAATCAGTAATAACTATTTAATATAATAATATACACCCTACAACCAAAGTTATACAACTCTTATGGCAAATACATTGCCACGGGTGTTTTCTGAAAATTTCATTTAAATCGGACTAAAAATAAGTGAGATATGATCCGAATTAAACTCAATTTAAACGTATACTTATGCGCATATTAAGACCTTATTTTTCGCATCATACCGAAGTTCGAATCGTCGGACACACAGCATTTTACAAAACTTTTTTATTTGCATAGAATGGTAACAGAATTAGCTCAGAATGCAACTTTGCCGGTCGATCAACAAATGAGGCGGTGGCTTAGTGGTTAGAGTGGTGGACAGCGGTCCTGCGTGCGTGAGTTCGAATCCCATGCCCGGCTGGCGGGGTGCAACCTTTTATTTTAATTACTTTTTTTGGTTTTTTTTTAGCTTAAAGGAAAACTTCAGTTATTTAATTAAATATCAAAACAAATAGTTTTAAAAAATTAAATCTCATGTTTTTTTGCAATAATTAAGACAATCAATAAGTTACGAATGTTAGAGCGGGATGCCGATACATTTTTATTTTTTACATGCATGTCTGCATTTTGAAAATTATTTTTCCTTGCCCCCGCTCTAACACGCATCAATTGCCGTATTCGGCACACACACGTAACTGTCAGATTTGTGCAACATTCGCAAAGTTTATAAAAGTGTTCTTATTATATATGTTGAATACCAAAATTTTTCTAAATTTTTGTTTGTTAAGCTTTTAAAAAATTTAATAGAAAAGAAAAAAAAACAGTCGAACGCTACAGTCAGGTGCTGACTGTAGAAGGCCATGGATTATCATGGTATACCGTGTATAATTTATTTTCCCGTATTATAATGAAAATTTTTGTTTGTTTGAATTTAAGCATTTAAAAACATAAATTTTATATTCTTATTATTTAATTCGAACGACACGCATAAATTCAATTGACAGACAGAAGAAGAAGAACGCATAAACAATACAAAAGCGAACAGACAAGAATTATAAGCATTAGGTAGGGCGAGAGAGCAAAAAGTTGGTGTATGCATTTTCCGTAATGCCAAACAGAAGTGACGGCAAAGGAAGTTTTAGAGTACCTTAGCGGAGTGTGTGCCGGATTCCAAGACCAATGATGTTGACAGTGTTCGGGTTCGACTGCTGCCGCGATCAATATGTGTGACATGTTTTTTTTTTTCTTTTCTATTAAATTTTTAAAAGCTTAACAAACAAAAATTTAGAAAAATTTTGGTATTCAACATATATAATAAGAACACTTTTATAAACTTTGCGAATGTTGCACAAATCTGACAGTTACGTGTGTGTGCCGAATACGGCAATTGATGCGTGTTAGAGCGGGACGCCGAAACATAAATGTCCAAATGCAGACATGCATGTATCGGCATCCCGCTCTAACATTCGTAACTTATTGATTGTCTTAATTATTGCAAAAAAAAACATGAGATTTAATTTTTGAAAACTATTTGTTTTGATATTTAATTAAATAACTGAAGTTTTCCTTTAAGCTAAACCAGTCGAACGCTACAGTCAGGTGCTGACTGTAGAAGGCCATGGATTATCATGGTATACCGTGTATAATTTATTTTCCCTTATTTATAATGAAAAATTTGGTTTGTTTGAATTTAAGCATTTAAAAATATAAATTTTATCTTCTTATTATTTTATTCGAACGACACGCCAAATTCGATTGACAGGTAGAAGAAGAAGAACACATAAATAATGCAAGGACGGATAGACAAGAAGTATAAGCATTAGATTATAATGGCAAACAGGAGTCGCGGCTGCGTAAGTTGTGCAGTAGCTTAGTGGAGTGTGTGCCGGATTCGAAGACCAATGATGTTGACATTGTTCGGGTTCGATTGCTGCCGCGGTCAATGCGTGATATGTTTTCCTTTCTTTCTTTCTTTTCTATTAAATAATTTAAAAGCTTAACAAACACTAATTTAATTTTTGGTACGCAACATATTTAATTAGAACACTTTTATAAACTTTGCCCTATGTTGCACAAATCTGACAGTTGCGTATGTGTGCGGAATACGGCAATTGATGCGTGTAAGAGCGGGATGCCGACACATAAATGTGCAAATGCAGACATGCATGTATCGGCATCCCGCTCTAACATTCGTGTACATTGATTGTCTTAACTATTGCATAAAAATATGAAATTTATTTTGATTGCTATTTAGTTAAATAATTTAGTATTAAGGTAGAGGTTGTAGTTTTCGGCTGTTGTTTTCCTTTTAGTTTATATAAATAAAAAAAACAAAAAAAAGTAATTAAAATAAAAAATTGCGCTAGCCTCCGCTAGGACTCGAACTCGCTCACGCACGAACATACGAACTCTCTAAGAAGTGCCGTCCGCCACTCTAACCACTAAGCCACAACCCCATTTATTTTCCGATCGGCAAAGTTGCATTCTGAGCTGGCAATTCTGTTACCATTCTATGCAAATAAAATGTTTTGTTTTATGCTGTGTGTCCGAAGCTAGATTCGAACTTCGGTATGATGCGTAAATTAGGTCTTAATATGCGCATAAGTATACGTTCAAATTGAGTTTAATTCGGATCATATCTCACTTATTTTTAGTCCGATTAAAATGAAATTTTCAGGAAACACCCGTGGAAAGGTATTTTTCATGTGAGATGTACAACTTTTGTTGTGGTGTGTATATTGTGTATATTAAACTGTTATTACTGATTTACAGAGGCGGGGAGAGGCGTGGCCAAATTTCAAAAAAAACTTTGAGACACCTGAATATAAACGTATGTTGTCACAAAATTTGAAGACTCTAGCTCTTATAGTTTCTGAGATCCAGGTGTTCATACAGACAGACAGACGGACAGACGGACAGACAGACATGGCTCAATCGACTCGGCTGTTGATACTGATTCAGAATATATATAGTTTATGGGGTCGGAGATGCCTCCTTCTGCCTGTTACGCACATTTGCGTTCCGACAAACACAGTAGACCATGAATTTTTTTAAAATCCATGGCCTAAAAAAAAAACCAAAAAAAAAGTAATTAAAATCAAAGGTTGCACCCCGCCAGCCGGGCATGGGATTCGAACTCACGCACGCAGGACCGCTGTCCACCACTCTAACCACTAAGCCACCGCCTCATTTGTTGATCGACCGGCAAAGTTGCATTCTGAGCTAATTCTGTTACCATTCTATGCAAATAAAAAGTTTTGTAAAATGCTGTGTGTCCGACGATTCGAACTTCGGTATGATGCGAAAAATTAGGTCTTAATATGCGCATAAGTATACGTTCAAATTGAGTTTAATTCGGATCATATCTCACTTATTTTTAGTCCGATGAAAATGAAATTTTCAGGAAACACCCGTGGAAAGGTATTTTTCATGTGAGATGTACAACTTTTGTTGTGGTGTGTATATTGTGTATATTAAACTGTTATTACTGATTTACAGAGGCGGGGAGAGGCGTGGCCAAATTTCAAAAAAACTTTGAGACACCTGAATATAAACGTATGTTGTCACAAAATTTGAAGACTCTAGCTCTTATAGTTTCTGAGATCCAGGTGTTCATACAGACAGACAGACGGACAGACAGACAGACAGACAGACAGACAGACAGACAGACGGACAGACAGACATGGCTCAATCGACTCGGCTGTTGATACTGATTCAGAATATATATAGTTTATGAGGTCGGAGGTGCCTCCTTCTGCCTGTTACGCACATTTGCGTTCTGACAAACACAGTAGTCCATGAATTTTTTTAAAATCCATGGCCTAAAAAAACATGTCACACATATTGATCGCGGCAGCAGTCGAACCCGAACACTGTCAACATCATTGGTCTTGGAATGTGCGTAACAGGCAGAAGGAGGCATCTCCGACCCCATAAACTATATATAATTAAGTTTTTAGGTGTTCATCAAAATAAAAAAATATATTTTTATTTTATAATTTTTATTCGATGGAGTTCGTTATTAATTACACCAGAGTCACTCATAAAACTAATTGACAGAATTATTTTTATGGACCAGGAAACCTTAAAGTTCTACAGAGCTTTACATCTTTGTTGACTTAAGCTTTTTATCGTTTGATGATTGGTGTCTCGAGAGAACTTTTATGTTGAGGCTTTTGAAGAGTGAAGCTTTCCAAAAGATCGGTTTAAGTAATGAACTGTGAGGCTTTTGAAGAGTGAAGCTTTTCAAAAGATCGGTTTAAATAATTCATATGGAGAATGAATATGTCACTCCCCCCACCTTTTAGATTTTGGCTTGTCCTCAAGCCTTTACTTCTGGATATAATTGTGGAATTGGATTTTCAGTTTTCACTTCATCAGTATTATTTTCTTTAACTGTTACAATATTTTTGTCAACTGATGTGTTTGCTTTAGGTCTTAGATATGTTATTATAATGTTATGAGGTGCTGTTTTACATTTCATGTATAGGTAAAATATAGATATTATAGCTAATACAAACATGAGGATTATTAATATGTTTTTATAGATTGTATAGTTCTTATTGTTTAGCATAATCATTTCTTTTATTTCAATATGTGACATAGGTTCAACTTTTGTGACGTTATGCTCAGTGAATATTAGATTTGTATATTGTTGCATATTATTTGATATCGAAAATTCTTTTAACTCTGCTGTACAATTAAATATTTTTATAATTTTGTTATTTTCAATATAAATTTCC
>JAECXB010001492.1:0-19914 GCA_018151435.1 Zaprionus africanus
TGATGATGGCTGCGTTTTATCTTTTCCTGGCTTTGGAATCATTACTATGGTCGACTTTTTCCATTTTTGAGGGAAGTATCCAAGCTTGGCGATTGCATTGAACAACAAGCAGATGTGAAGAATAGCACACTTTGGGAGTTCAATGAGCATTCTTGGAGTTATTAGGTCGTAGCCAGGCGATTTTCTTGGGTTCAGTTGCTCTTTGATAACCTTTGCTAATTCACATGGTCGGAATTCAACGGGTTCTTGAGGATCTAGATTGGCTGCTATTAAAGGAGGGAGAATAAATGTGTTGGTAGAGGGATTTGGTCGGAATACATTTTGTAAATGGTCAGCGAAAGCACTGGCTCTTTCCTCATCACTTCGAAACCAGGTGCCAGAGGAACTTCGTAGTGGCATAATTGGCGCTATTGGAGTCTTTAGGTTTCTGTGAGCTCTCCACAGAGGGTACTTAGTGCTGGTGGGAGAGAGTTGCTCGATATATGAACGTTGGCTGTTTTTTTCCTCTTGTTTAAGAGCATTGGTAAGCCTGCGTGTGGCTATTTTAAGCATGTGCTTTGTAATTGGTGATCTATTAGACTGCCAATCCCTTCGTAGGCGTCGTTTATCTAATACCAGCCGCTCGATTTCGCGATTAGTTTTGATGTAGTTTGGTTTTGCATACGTCACTGGCGGGGTTGAAGCCTTTGCAGCCGAAACTAAAATATTTCCAAGAGTTTCCGTTGACTTGTCTATATCCTCCTTTGTAAATAATGCCGTCGTTAGTTCTATGGGTGAACAGACATACTTTTGATACCTTGGCCAGTTTGTTCTAGAATTTGTGAGTCTATACGGTGGGTCGACGATGTGGGGGCGAGTTAGCATATTTAGAAAAACAGGTGAGTGATCTGATGATAAATCTGCTAGTGCTTCGGCGGTGACCATGTTGCGGGGGACATGTTTAGTAATTGCAAAATCGATCAGGTCTGGGATTTTTCTTGGGTCTGCTGGCCAGTATGTAGGCTTACCCGGGGATACATAGTCTAGCTTGTTTTCTGGCTTCGTAAGCGCATTGTACAATTGCTTACCCTTTGGCGTCACAAGTCGAGATCCGCAATGGGTGTGCTTGGCGTTATAGTCACCCGCTGCGATGAACCTGTCACCTAGTGTGTTAAAGAATTCCATGAATTGATCCTCAGAGATTGGAAAGCGCGGTGGGCAGTAGACTGCGGCTAGAGTCGTTGAACCATTGTTGAGTTGTAAGGCTATGGACGTAGATTGTAAGTAGTTTTTGTCAAAATTGTTTAAGTGGTGGTGTTTTATGCGATTTCTGATGAGTATTCCAGTGCCTCCATGAGCTTTACCATCTGGATGATTTGTACCATAGAACAAGTATCCTGGTATATGAAAATTGTTTTTATTTGTGAGGTGCGTTTCTGATAGTAGCATTACGTCGATGTTTTTTTCGTAAATGAACCGTGTGAGCTCTTGTGTATGCCGTGAAACGCCATTTGCGTTCCACAGAGATATCCGTAGGGAAGCCATTATGGGGATTTTGAAGATACAAGAAGTTGAATCAGGATATTTTGGTTTTTCATGAGCTCTTGCAAAGTATTTTGCATGAACGTCATAAAGTCTTTCATGCTTTGCTGTAGGGATAGCATCATAGCTTCGATGCCACTTTGTTGTGTTTGTTGGATGTTTGTCGGTGTATGTTCGGAATGAGCAGTTCTTGTCGGTGGGGCGGGCACTTCTAGTCCGGATTTTAGGGCGCTAGCGAAGGAAATTGTTGGAGTAGTGATTGGGACAGTTAGGGGTGGTTGAAAAATCGGTTGCGGAGGGTAGAAATTGACTTTGTTGTATGTATGTGCTGTGGCAATACGTTTGTTTAGGCGGCTCTTCAATTCTTTATACACCACACAGCCTCTGTAGTTTGCAGTATGTTTTTCCCCGCAGTTACTGCATTTCTTCACAGACTTATCGTCCTTGTTTTTGGGGCAGTTAGTGGTAGTATGAGGTTCGCTACAGACAACACATACGGACTTAAGGGTGCAGTATGCCTTAGTGTGGCCGTATTCTTGGCAATTAGTACATTGAACTGGATTGATACGTTTGTGCGGTGATAATATATTTGTATTTTGAAATTTAAGTTCGGAATTATTGCTTTGTAAATATTCTGATATTAGGTAATTCATAAATCTATTGTTTTCGATATAGTTTAACAGTTTTTGTTTATTATTGGTATAAGTTATATTATTAATGTCAAAAATGACTTGAAAGGTAACTAAATAAATGCCTGTAACAAATGTGTGGTTGATATAGTTTGAACCGGAAACTAGAATAGCTCCGTCTGTAATAATTTCTACGGGTTTGTTTTTTTCTTTGATTTTCTTGCACACTGCATATTCTTTATTAAGCATATCTACAAAGCAATTGTCATTTTCTTAAATTTGACCAAAATCATTGTATAATTCTTTTTTGAAAGTTTTTATTGGGTAATAAGAGTCGTTGCATTTAGCAACTTTGTCGTCAATAATTAATTTACCGTTTGTTTGAGATATGGCTTTGGCGTGAAAAAACTTACAACTATGTTTTACAATGGGATATTTTATGTAATATATGATTAAACCTTTGTGCGATATAATTGAAAAAGTAGAAACATCCATTAGGTCTATTATAGTTATGTTAAATTTTTCGTGTGTAAATATGTCTGCCACATCGTGATTGTTTAGAATTTTTGAATACAAAATATTGGCTTTTGAAAATGTTATTGCGTCTCGCAAATTTTGTATGTCGAATGACAGTAGTTTTAATCTCTTTTTTTTCATAGCACATTCTTCATCTAATTTTAAGTTTTCTAATAAATTGGTTACTTTTTAAATTTCTTTAAAAATTGCAGAATTGATTTGGTTTTGCTTATTATTGTTTTCGACCAAGTCATTGATTTTGTTTTGAAGTGTGATTAAATAGAAGGTTGATAACTGTACTTTAATATGCAACTTGTTTCAGGTCGATTCGATCTTTGACACTTTAGCAATCTTCCTCTAAAGGAAAAAATCTCCCTTTTGAACTGGGGAAAAAAACAAACGACATTTTTTTGAATATATTTGGTTTTTTCAGTGAATTCTTCAAAAAAGAATGCATTCAGTACTTTAAGGTAAGTCTAGCTAAGAATGACCGATTTTGTGTACAAATTCTGTTCCATTAACCTGTAACATGAAGAAAAGGTCACGGAGGTCACTGCCCTCGTGTATAGCCTAATATTGTCAAAGTGCTTCCTTTTTTTTTTTGACTTAATGCATCCAATCCCTTTCTTTTATTACTCCTCATACGTGTTCAAAATCAAAAAATAGTTCCCCAAAATTGGAAAAAAATGCAGTGGTTTGATGAAAGTAACTTTTATTGTTTAGATCTGATGGAAAATTATATGTAAGACGCCCAAAAACTACTGATTCCGATCCCAAGCCCACCACACCATTAGTGGTGTAAATTTCATTCTATGGAAATTCTTTGCCCCGTCTGTAGTTGGTCCGATTTTCTTGATATAGGAACAAATGTTGGCTCCAGACTTCGTACACATACTAAAGAACGTGATGTTTAGGAAAAAATCCGGCTAAAACGGGGCTTCATTGGGTATAATGGCCCCAAACCTGCCTCGAAACTGCCTAGGACAGGGGTGCAAGATCAGAAACTTAATAAATTGGAGCGAATTACATAAAAGTATTGAATGCATGCCTTTTTTTGAGAATATACTGAAATAAACCAAATATATTAAAAAAAAATGTCGCTTGTTCCTCATATTTTTTCCACTTCATACGGGAGTTTTTTCTTTTAGAGGCAGATTGCTAAAGTGTCAAAGGTCGAATCGACCTGAATATTGAAAATTAATATTGAATATTAAAGTACAGTTATCAGCCTTCTATTTGATGCCAATTACATGCATATAGTTCTTGTACATAATGAGCAATTTCGATTTTCGTCCAGGTGCAAGTGCTGTTTCTATTATTTTTTCCAACACTGTATATAAAATGTTCATGCTAAAAACATAAAAGAAAGAAAAAATGCAAAATTTGATTAAAACTTAATCTTTATGAATTATTCGATTCTTGTTATTTATGATAACCTTATTTCCTAAATCTTCTTTTACTGTCTGTTTTTTATATCTAGGTTTTAGTTTATTTCTTTCCCCATGCTTCTTCTTATAAATTATTTCTCCTACTTCATAATTTTTTGGTGTCCTTTTTTGATTGTGATATTCCAACATTTTAGTTTGAGCTGTTTTTAATTTGTTAGGTAAGTGGGTGTGATCAATTTTGTTAAACATAATATCATTGGGTTTATTCTGTGTGGAAGATTGAATGGTGTTATTATATTCTCTGACAGCGCGATAAACTATTTCTTTATGGTCTAGAAGACTGTATTCTTCCTGAGTACAGCGTGAAATTTCAATTAATGTTGAGTGTACTCTTTCTACTTGGCCATTGGTGAGACTATGTCTGGGATCTGCATAAAAAATGGTTAAGCCAGCACGCTCTATTGCTGATTTGAATTGGGCGGAAGAGAAACTAGGCTCATTGTCCATCATTATGGACTTGGCAAAAGGAAATGGTTGAATTGGCTCGAGAATTTTAAATTCCATATTGCATTTATTTTGAATTTCCTTAAATATTAAATACATAGAGTGAGCATCAATACAAGTAAAATAAATTAGTTTTTGGGCATAGAAAATGTCTATATGTAATTGTTCGCCTTCTCTTTCTGGAATTGGGGCTTTTGAAATTGGAATTTGTTTCGCGTGTTTATTATATTTATTTTTGTTACAAACTTCACAATTACGAATGTGTTGTTTGAGGTTTTCATATAATTTAGGCCAGTAATAATATTTTAAAATCTGCTTTAAGTTTTCGTCGAACCCTCTATGAGCTCTAGCATGGGTTTCTTCTATTACTATTTGTTGGTCATCCCTATTTATGACATCGGATACAAACTTTTTAGTATATAAAAACTTATTGGTAAATGTATTTTTAAGTTTGGTTTGGATTTCATATAAGTTCTCGGGGGTACAATGAATTCCTGTAACGATGTTAGGCTGTAAGAATTCCCTTAATATGGTTACTAAATTGTCCACAGTGTCGTATTCTATAATGTGTCTTGTTTTATCAAAATTGTTAACATTCTCATGAATGGTAAACTTGTTTTTTGAAATAAGCAGTTGTAGGTTGAACTGATTTAAAGGCTTGTTAGTTTCTGCTATGATTTCCTCATAACTACTCTCAACAGAATGGACAGTTCCGCTGTCGGACGAACTACCTGAATTGTGATTTTGGCAAGTGATGTTGTTTATTTGTAACCTGGACAAGGCATCTGCGACAACATTAGTTTTACCTGGCTTGTATAATCTTTTCGGAGAATATTCTTCGATAAATGCGTGCCACCTTTTCATTTTGGAATTGGGATTCCGCGCAGGAACTGCGAAAGGGGGTGGTTGGTGGTCGGTAACGATTTCCAAATTGACTACCCCATATAAGTAGTTTCGAAGATTTTTTAATGTCCAAACTATGGCATAAAGTTCCCTCTCGTTAGTGGCATAGTTTTGCTCGGTTGTATTGAGAGTTTTCCACAATTGTTTTTATTTTCTGTGGATCGGTTTTTATTATCTTGTGCGACACTAAGTAACCTAAGAATTCTGTTTCCTTTCGGAAGAACTTATTTGCTACAAACAGTATGTCTATGATCTCCTTTAGATCATATAGATGTTGTTCCGCAGTCTCGGAAAAAACGATTATGTCATCCACATATATGTGACATGTTTTTCCAATTTTTTCTCTTGATATATTATCCATTGCCCGTTGAGAGATTCGTGGCGCATTCGCCAATCCGAAAGGCAATCGAAGGAATTCATACTTCCCGTTGTTGATTGAAAACGCAGTTTTCACAATGTCATCGTCCTTCATTAGGATCTGATGGAAACCTGACTCTAAATCTATAGTTGAAAAGAACCGTGCTTTTCCCAAATTGGATAAAATTACCGATGGATCTGCCATCGGATATCTATCGGGTACTGTGTTTTCGTTAAGTTTTTTAAAATCGATTACTAACCGATTCTTCTTACTTCCATCTTCATTGTAGCTTCCATTTTATCCAACATCCTGTGTATTTCTTTGTTAACAAAGTTGTTAACTGAGTGGGGGTAAGGATATTGTTTACTATATATAGCGTTATCACTTAACGTCCTTATTTCTCCTTTAATGTCAGTTCTAAAGGGAAGGCACGTTTGAATTTGTGAATGTTTAGTAGATATTTCTTGAATAATTTGTTGTTCAAGATTTTGAAAATCGTCCGTGAAGTTCACGGAATGGTCAACTTTGTGTAGTGAAGAAGAACTGATAAAAGAAGATACTGAGGCCTTACGGCGTCTGCTCTTTTTTACCTTCCTCCTACGTTTAGGGCTACTAACGATTTCATTATCGTGAGTGCGGGAATTATCGTCATCACTTGTTGATGACTCAAAATTGGACACCTGGTATAAAGGATAAAAGCTACCATTTTTCCTTTTTGGGAGTGCAAGTAAGTAAGCACGTTCGAATCTACATCCGAACACTGCAAATTACCAACTGTATCTTCAGGTGGCCTTTCATAATTAATTCTTTCAATTTCGTTATTATAAGCTAACGTCTCTTTTGATAGGTCTATGATAGCATTCATTTTTTTTAAAAGGTTATAACCGACTAATAGATCGGCTTCAAGGTTTTCGATTTCGTAGAACCTTTCAGTTCTACCAATAATATTTATATTATGAAAGTGGGGTATCATGCTATACCCATTAACCGTTTTGATTCTTTTCTTAATAACTAATTCTTCAGGGTTCTGATAAATACCCTTCTTTATATAACACGCTGTTGCGCCGGTGTCTATTAATATCTTAAGTCTTTTACCTAAGGTTCTGCCTCTGCGGAAGACGTAGGGGAGCTCTCCCCCTCTTTCTCTAAAAAATGTTCTTCATTCAAATTATTAACGCGCATTGCTTTTTGCGGTTGTTGCGTTGAATTTTGAGTGTACTCCCGCTTCAACGGGTGTGAGTTGTGACAATTGTCTTGGGGTCTATTATGGATCTGTAAAGACTTATCGACCTCCATTGAGATCGGTGGGGGCTGTGGAGTAGAATTGCCTTGGGCAAAAACGTTCCTATTTGTTTGTTGATAATTATTTTGGTTTCCTTGATTGAAACGTAGATTATTATCATATTGTTGATCTGGCTTTTCAGACTTCTTTTGAGTCTTAGGACTTGAGTTATTTATTGGCTGTGAGCGAGCATAATATTTGTAAGCAAAATTTGCTCTTTGATGGTTAGCGTCGAGCTCTTGGGCTTTGGCTAATGCATTTGGAAGATTTTCTGGTTTATTAGAAAACAAAACTTCAGAAAGATTGCCGTTCAGGCGTGTAATGAAAATTCGTAATGCGTTTTCCCAGTTTTTAGAGTTCATTTCATTTATAACATCGGTTTTGTTGCCATATGTCATAATTTTTTGCTTAAAGTTAATAAGGGTTAATTTCTTATTAACCAAATTTTAACGGGCGTTTTTTAAATTCTTGATTTTTTTTTTTTTTTTGGGCTCCTGTTTTTAAAACAAAACTCCTCCTCTCAAAAATTTTAAAAAAAAAAATGTAAATTTTAAATTTAAATAGAAATTTTTTTTTTTTTTTTTTTTTTTTTTAATAACAGACGATCTCGATCTCCATTTTCGTTAAAATTCACGAGATCGCCTATCACTATAAGCGAAGTCCAATCGCGCAAGTATCGCGTCAATGTTAAGTACTGTACCATGGTTGGTTAAAGTATCATTTGCTTTTCCAGTTATCTTGTTTCTTAAAATTGTTAAGGCACCTACATATTTTCGGCTAACTTCTTTATATAGTTTCATGGCGGAGCACGCTGCTTCGCGCCAACTAACATATCCTGGATAACTCCCTCCAAATTCTGATATCGATTTGATCACGTCGAATGACTCATCACACATAATCGAATCATTTATTTGAGTAGGTTGATACTCTTGAAGTGGGCTGGAATTGTTATTTAATTGTTACCTTAATTCTGCAATTTCATCTGCTAAGGCTTTAGGTTTTGTTGCTAATAATTCTGCAATTATGTCTGCTGTCAAACTATTAGCCATTTTTAATTTTGAAAAACCGCTTATTAGGTCGTCCAGCTTAATTTAATAATACAATGACAAAAAAGATAAAGTTTATTGAAGCTCACGTAGATGTCTTCCTTCTCGGCTGAGGGTCTTCCTTCTTGTTGTGAGGGTCTTCCTTCTCGTTGTGGGTGGGGTGTCTTCCTTCTTGGGTTAGAGATTTGCTCTTTTTTGTAACACAGAAACTGGTCTTTCGCGACACTTGGGAATTATGGTTGTTAATTCCTTTTTGTGCTTTTTTCACTTGCAAATCACTAAAGGATATCATTGATCCTTTTGTGCGAGATTCGACCGGAAAAATTAACGCGTGCGCCAACTAACATATCCTGCATAACTCCCTCCAAATTCTGATATCGATTTGATCACGTCGAATGACTCACAACACATAATCGAATCATTTATTTGAGTAGGTTGATACTCTTGAAGTGGGCTGGAATTGTTATTTAATTGTTACCTTAATTCTGCAATTTCATCTGCTAAGGCTTTAGTTTTGGTTGCTAATAATTCTGCAATTATGTCTGCTGTCAAATTATTAGCCATTTTTAATTTTGAAAAACCGCTTATTAGGTCGTCCAGCTTAATTTAATAATACAATGACAAAAAAGATAAAGTTTATTGAAGCTCACGTAAATGTCTTCCTTCTCGGCTGAGGGTCTTCCTTCTTGCTGTGAGGGTCTTCCTTCTCGTTGTGGGTGGGGTGTCTTCCTTCTTGGGTTAAGTTTGGTTTTTTTTTTTGAGCAGCACTACGGCTCACTTTTGATGTTTGTCAATTAGTTTGGGTTTGTTTGAGTAACACTTTTAAGTTTTTAAAGAGCGTTTTTAAATATTTGCTCTTTTTTTCTTGGACACCTTTTTATTTTCTTCAAGGTTCCTTTCTTTTTATACCCTTCGACCATTGAAAATGGTCAAAAAGGGTATACTAACTTTGTGCAAATGTATGTAACAGGCAGAAGGAGGCGTGGGAGATCCCACAAAGTATATATATTCTAGCTCAGGATCACTAGCCAAGTCGATTAAGCCATGTCTGTCTGTCTGTCCGGATGTCTGGATGTCCAGATGAACACACAGATCTCAGCTATTATAAAAGCTAGACACACCAAATTTGTCATGAAGGTTTCTGTTGATCCGGGACAGGTGAAGTTTATTTCAAATGTTGGGTGCCACGCCCCCCGCCCACGCAAATCAATAATTTCACCTTTTAAGCAGATTTGCGAGCGACATATAAAAGATACAACATTCTGAGTAGGACTATACTTAGCTAATTCTAAAACCAACATAACTTCAAAATTTTAATCCGATCGGAAAAACAGAAGTTATTAAACAAAAACCTTGTTCGCTTTGACTATGTATACAGACCAGCAAGCTGTGACGTCATTGCAATGCTCATGTAGAAAGGAAAGGAAAGAGAATTCGAGCGCGTAGCGCCATCTGTTGTTTATCTTCTTTTCTATCCACACGCATTTTTTGCATTCAAACGCACACACACACATACAGACATACATTTGTGCTTGACCAATAAAATGATACACGCATATACACGTATTCATACACAGACGCATATAAAGGTTTACGTTACGTTATTTCTATTACCATAAGTAGAAGTATTGTACAATTATTGACTCTTTACGTTTCAAAAAGGTCGAAGGGTATCCCACTGTCGCGTGCCGCTCGACTGTTGCACTTGTTAGAGATTTGCTCTTTTTGTAACACAGAAACTGGTCTTTCGCGACACTTGGGAATTATGGTTGTTAATTCCTTTTTGTGCTTTTTTCACTTGCAAATCACTAAAGGATATCGTTGATCCTTTTGTGCGAGATTCGACCGGAAAAATCAACGCGTGCGCCACGTTGGGCGTCAATTAATCAAACCGTTTGTAGGTCTTCGTAAAAAATATATTTTTATTTGTGGAGAACGTCTCCGTTTCTTGTGATTACAAAATTAAGACTAATGTTACAATATTGTTCTGAGGCCGAAGTGGCCTTTGAAGATGTCAAAGCTTCTGCTGATCGAGTTAAAGCTTAAAGCTCGTGATTCAATTTGGACTTTGGACGAAGGAAGATTTGTTTACAAATAAGTGTTTTGCACAATAGGCTTTTTGGCTGCGTGCGTGGTTTATTGATTTAAAGAATTAATCAAGACTCAATGGGAATTGTTAGCAAAAGCGAAATATGAAGAGTTGAGAGTCAAGACTCAATGGAAACTGTTTAAAATAGCGAAATATGAGGCGTTGAGAACTGTCAAGAATCCGGAAAGGCTATGAAAAGTTGTTTATAATTTACATAAGGAACGCTAAGTAACGCAGGGTGATGACTTGCATGCCTTCTGCATACATATGTATATGTACATATGTAATAAGGAATACATGGTTATAAGCATTGTATGCGCGGGTTACCAAAAACCCAACAAAACACATTTTAAACAGTGTTAAAGAACCGTCTTCGGGGACAGACGTCCCCGCAAATCAAAAAATCAAAACAGTGTTATGTCTTCATAGTCTCCACACTTCAGTAGGCACTAGAGCTTGAATTGGATGGCTATTGATGCCTTTTGTTGGCGCCGAAAATGTAATATTACAAATTTAATTTAAATTGTTCTATCGATATATTAAGAAAAATAAGTATTCACATTACAACTATTGTAACGATCGTGCATATTGAAGAGGCACGTCCATCTCTTATGAGATGCAATAAAATCATTCTAATTTTCGTCTAGGTTAAGCACAGCAATACTTTTACGAGCACGCTTAAGAAGAGCGAAAACATTTGCCGCCCGAGCAGGGACTTTTTGGAGAAGGTCCAAGCCGATGCTTCCTGAAGAGCAGACATACTAATATTAAATCTGGAGCAAAAAGTGCATTAGTAGGCGGAGCTGTTAATGCTGGAATCAACCTGTGAGTACCTTAGGTATGCGACTATTTTGTTGGCATAGTGCGTATTGCATATTCGGTGCAGTTTAATTTTAAAAATTAATAAAGTTGCATATATACTTGCAGTGGTTGATTTGATCGTTGGTACAGTGGCTTTAGAGCAGTGAAAATAACTTCTATTGTGATAGGTTAGTTCACTTGTACATATACATACAAAAAGTCACGGACTTATCAAACGACCCTCGTACATATATATGTATGTACATTTGTTTTAATAAAGAACAGAAAATAAAGAACAAAATTTGAGAGTTCGTGGAAATCAGTCAAAAGTTAATTGGGTTACCGTTTAACCTTCCTATCGAAAGACAAATAATAAGCTCAACCGGCATCTAGCGAAAGGCATGAAAAGAGAGAATAGAAAAGTAGCGGTATATGTACATTTACATTCTCTCATAACAAGCTCAATGGTTTACTCAAGAAAGTTTGCAATTAAAGTTTATACCTTTCTATATTGTGCGTGTTATTAAGAATTAAGGAAGCATTTAATTTGACTACACAAGTGATTTTCGAGTGTTAATTTCGTGAGAGTATAAGTTAATTTATAACACAAAAATAAAAAAAAAAAAAATGGCTCCGAAACGAGTTAAAGACTCTGAACATCACTCGTCTTGAGAGAGCTTAAAAAATTCATTAAGGCGAAATAAAGAATGTATAACTAGCAACTGCAGTTTAATGATTGGGGAAGCACGCCTTAAGTCAACCTTTACGCTTTTAAATACAATTCAGAGCGTAATCGAACAGACAACTGACAACGCTATTGAGTGGGATACGCGCCAAGTAGTAGAAGAACTGTGCTGTGAAGTTAAGGAAAAAATTCTGAGTGCATTAAATAACAGAGGAAGACATTCCGTTGCATTGGCTGATCCAGCTGCAAACTCTACGATGGTGACCGCTTCTCGTATGTCCAAACTGCCAAAGTTAACATTACCTAGGTTTTCTAAAAATGTTACTGAATAGACCAGTTGGTTTAACGCGTTCACTACGCTGGTTGAATCGGACAATATCAATGAGCTTTCCAAATTTATACATTTGAAATCGTGCTTGGATGCCAGTCCGCTTAGAACTAAAGACTGCTTAGAACTATCTGCAGAGAACTATAGAAAAGCGCTTCAGTTGCTGCGTGTGCGGTTTGAAAACAAGGCAATAATCGTACAGTCGTACATGTATGCGATTTGTTTAATGTCAAATTTCTCAAGAAATCTGACGCAGATTGCTTAGCTGGGTTAGTTGACTCTGCTAATTCACATTTGGGATCGCTCCGATCGTTGGTCAGCGAAGGTGAAATGTTTGAGGCAGTCATTTTTCACCATATTAGAGGAAAATTAGATGATGAGTCTTTGGAAAAGTGGGAAACAGTATTTGATTGCTCACATTTGCCTTCTTGGAGCTTGCTGTTGCAATTTATTTGTAATAGGGGACGAAACTTAGCAGGAAGAGAAGTTCGGAAAGGAATTGCTGTACATGGGTATAGCAAAGGTACAAATAAACGCACAAGCCTACCAACGACCGCAGGGAACAACGTCACGACTCAATGCTATAGTTGCTCAGGGCCACAGCAGCTAAAATTGTGCCCGAAATTTACGTAGCTAGCACACCTACAACGATATCATGAGGTGAAAAAACAAAACTTGTGCCTAGTGTGCTTCAATAAGCGGCATCAAACTAAGAATTGTAAGGCTCCACGTTGTTCTATTTGTAGCAAGCTTCACCACTTGATGCTGCATCGAGAATCAAGTGAGATGAGGGATTCAGGTAGCAACAACAATCAGGTTAGTTCGGGTGCGCTGCACAGTTCGCTTTTGTCCAATCATGCATCCAGTTTCTTGGCTACTTGGGTAGTTTTAAGGAACGCTGCTAGTGGCGAGTTCCATTCCTGTAGATGTGTACTTGATTCCGGAAGTCAGTTAAGTTTTATAACTGATAGGCTCTCTGGCAAGTTAAAACTAAATGTTGACGCAGTGCGGTACTCTCTGAACGAAATAGGAAACGCCAAATCAGATACATTAGGAGAAGTTAGCGCGACGTTTAAATCCCGAGTTACGAGTTTTTCAGCAACTGAGAGGTTCTGCGATTTCCCCGAAATAACTGAATGCAGGCCAGCCAACATAACGTCGGTAGGGTTGTTTATTCCAAGAAAGCTCAAATTAGCTGACCCAGAATTCGATTCTGTTAAGCAAATTGACATGCAAATTGGAGTCAAGTTATTCTTTAAATTGATTCTCGCAGGTCAGATCAAAATGGGAGCGAAAAACCTGTGTTACAAAAATCCTTGTAAGGCTGGATTGTTGTGAGTGATTGCGGTCCAAATGAGAATGAAACTTTAATTTGCAACGCTTCAATAAATAATAAAGAAGAGGTAGATAAGTTGCATAGTTTAGTAGAGAAGTTTTGGCAAACGGAAGATGTTCTCAAGCATTTAAAGAAGTTCAGTAAGGAAGAGCAAAATTGCGAAAACCACTTTACATCTTCAGTAAAATTATCACCAGCCAATCGTATTATTGTCAAGTTGCCCTTCAAGGAGCCTAAGGTGGAGTTAGGTGAGTCCTACGAGATTGCTCTAGGAAGGTTTCTAAACTTGGAAAAGAAGCTGAATAGAAATTCTGTATTGAAGAAAGACTATACAGACTTCATAGAAGAGTATCGCAATCTGGATCACTAAGAAGAGATGGCTACGGACGGGATTCGCCACGTCAAGTACATCATGCCTCATCACCCAGTGATTCGACCATGTAGCGCGACAATTAAATTGGGAGTTGTGTTCGACGCTTCTTGTAAGACTACAAATGGGGTAATATGCTCTGACTGCTGATATCTCGAAGATGTATAGACAGATTTTAGAAGATTCAGATGACTTTTATTTGGCAATGCACTTTATGGCGTCAGCACAAGGATGCAGAGATAAAGGTTCTTCCACTGAAAACAGTTACATACGGCACCAACTCAGAACCATTTTTGGCAGTTCGCTGCTTATATTATTTAGCGGATCTCTTCGGTAATCATTACCCTCTGGCTAAGGCAGCTGTCGTTTCAAACTTTTATAGAGACGACATGCTTTGCGGAGCAGACTCCACCAGCCAACTTTATTGTTTAAAACAAGAAGTCACTGAGCTTCTTAAAAAGGAAGGTTTTGAACTCCATAAATGGCGTAAATGTTGGGTGGCTATAGCCAATTCTGAATGTGCTGAGCCACTAGAATTGAAAACGACAGACACTGCGAAGACTCTTAAAATTTATTGGAATTCAATTCAGAACCGTTTTAACTTTGCTTACACTGCACAAAACGGTGCGATTTTAACAAAAAGAGTAGTGCTTTCTGAGCTACCCCGACTGTTCGATCAACAAGGATTTTTAAGCCCTGTTTTTATTTTGGGAAAAATAATTATGCAGGAGCTTTGGTTGCTTAATCAAGAGTGGGATGAAGAGCTACCTCCCAGTTACTCGCTTCAGTAACAAATGTACAGGAAAGAGTTGAGTCTTGTGCATGAATGTTCGTTAACTAGAAGAGTTTTGCCAGTTGATAAAGAAACGGAAAGTTAAGAGTTGCATGGGTTCTCAGATGCATCTTGCAGAGCCTATACGCTTGCTGTCGACAAAAATGAATGTATAACAGTCAACTTGGTGACTGCGAAATCCAAGGTGTCTCCAGTAAGAGCAATATCCTTACCGCGCTTAGAGCTAGAAGGCGCAAAATTGCTCGCTCAGATTATGGCAAAAATAAAGACATGTGTGCCTTCACTGACTCAACTATTGTACTAAACTGAATAAGTTTGCAAGCTAGTAGATGGACTACGTTTGTTGCAAATCGAGTCGCATTAATTCAAGAATTATCCAGCGTTCAGGATTGGTATAAGGTGGACACAAAACTCAATCCGCCAGATATAGTGTCGCGGGGTATTTCTGACCTTAAAAGTTCCGAGTTATGGTGGCATGGTCCAAGGTTTTTGCCATTAGCGGTTAAAACGTGGCCCCAATGCGGTGGCAGAGTTCAGAAGAACCACAAGAACAGCGAGCATCAAAATTTTCTCTTGTAGCAGCCACCTCATCAGAGTACGATGATATAGTTAGCGAGTGCAAATTTGTCAACAGCTTTATATAATTGACTCGAGCTTTTGCTTACATATTTCGATGGCGACGCGCGTTATCGAAGGATGAGTTGACTAGTTCTGAAAGTGTGACTGCAGTTGAAATTAAAGGTGGACTAAAATACATTATTTTCAATATCCAGCACCTGTATTTTACTGAAGAAATCGCTAAGTTGAAAAAATGTGAGCTTATCCGTACATCAAAAATACATGGGCTTAACCCATTTCCTAATCTATTAGACAGTAACTAAATCATGCGAGTAGGGGGTAGAATTTCTTAAGCTTATGTACCATACGAAGTCAAACACCCAATATTAATACCAAATACGCTCGTGTTAATTAATGCATTGTTTGAACATGTACACCAAAGCAATATGCACGCAGGAGCACATGCAATAAGTATGTGCTTTTCTAAGTCAAAAATATTGGGTTATCAATGCCAGAAATGTAGCTCGCAGAATGGTTCGTAGCTGCATAGCCTGCTTCCGCCAACGTTTTACCGGCAACAGAGTGCAAATTGGTGCGCACCCTTTTGAGAGAGCGGGATTCGACTTTGCTGGACGGTTGTTGATGCACTACAATCATCGATGTATTTGTGCGCCTTTGTATGCTTGCTGACCAAGGCATGCCATCTGGAGCTGGTGTCGGATCAGAGCGCAAATGCTTTCAAACGATTTTTCACCCGACGTGGACTCAGCCCGGAGCTATCATACGACAACGCAATTAACTTTGTTGGAGTTGCAAGGGAGCTGGGTGCAGAAGCTAAACAGTTATGAAAAGAAAAGCCCCGGATCATCAATTTTGGAGTTGTAACGACCGAAGTCCAGTAACGCCCCCTGTACACCCTGTCTACAGTACAGCCGGCTAAGCTCACGGAAAATGGGCGGGGTTTTGTTTTCAGGTTCGGTTATTGATGTTTCTAGAAAATAAAGACAGGTTGAAGGACTGAAAAAAAGAAGGGAATAGCCAAAATGAAAGCCAGTTCGAACGGACGGACTAATTCTAATGAACGTGTAATATATCCAAAGGTATAACAAGGTGTAGTGTAGTAAGTTCAAGCGTCACACAATGTGGTGTAGTAAATCCAAGGAATAACACAATATAGGTTTGGTTGTATTCGGGGTAATTGTCACCTTTTATTGTTATTATAGAATGGGGCAGGTAAGGTCCCGCTCCATTCAAAATCAGAATCGAAAGTGTTCTTAAGTTTACATACAAAATCTTTCTTAGGCTAAATCCATGGAGCAGCGCTGCCCGCATAGCCGGCAGCGCTCCGACGCTTATATGAATATCTTATGTATATTTTATGTATATGAATTTTCGCCAAGAGACGACGTTGGAGGAGGCGGAGTGTAACGTGCACACATGGTACGCGATCAGCGCGTAGCCAGCGTGAGAATGCTGACTATGCAATTATGCATGTAAGGCTCCAAGTGGATGCTCATATTACACATGCACTTGGGCCGGATTGTTTATGTAAAATTGCAACAAAGTGCTACAATGTATGTATTCAAGTATGAATATACGTCTGTGTAGATTATGTGCATATCACATCTCCCTCCTTTTTTAAAAATAACGTAATATTATGGAGTTTTTTTTTTTTTTTTTTTTTGCTTGTTTTTCTTTTTTATGTTATTAATTTGATTTATTATTATTTTTTTTTTTTAATCTCATGCAAATTTTTTTTTTTTTTAATTTTTTTCTTGTTTATATGTTTTTGTGTATTTTATTTTTAAATGCTTAATATTGTTTGTATGATTTCTTATAAATTCTAAGAATAAATGTGTTTGTTTTAAATGTTGTTCAATAAGAAAATGTTTAAAAATGTTCTTATGGGTGGCCAACCCTACAAAATATATATTAGGAAGTTAAAATTTTTAACCTATCTTTATGAACTATCTGGTTTTTATTTCCATTTCCTACAATTGTAATGTTGTCGTTATCTCCTATTTCTCCTACTGTTTAGGGTCCTAAATAGTTATTTTATAATTTATGACCTGTCACATTCTTAACTTATACTTTATCTCCTACTTTTAACTCTAAATTATTTATATTCCTATCTTATCTTAGTTGCCTATCGGCTTTTGCCTTTTCTAACATTTGTCCAGCTCTTTTATAAGCTATTTCTAATCTAACTTTAACTACTTTAGAATTGTCATCCATGTTATAAATGGGATCTATTCTGTCTATTTTTTTGAAATCTGTGAACTGTCTTGGCAATCTTCCAAATACTAGTTCATATGGACAATATTCATGAACTACTGAAGGTGTTGTGTTGAAACAATAAGTAAAATATTGAATCCATACATCCCAATCAGTTTTGTCAGCAGATGTGTGCTCGTACACAGACTTGTTTAATGTTTTGTGACTTCGTTCTATTGTTTCTAATGTCTGATGATGGTGTGCTGCTGAAGTAATATTTTTTATTTTCATATACTTGCAGAGATCGTTTACGATTTGATTTTTATATTTTGTTCCCATGCATGCCGAATTATTGATTTGAAATCCGTGGACCAGTACTTTATGGATCGTTGGTGACATAGGATACCATGGATATGTTTCCATATATAATTGAAAAGTTATATCGCAAAAAGAACGAAATTTGTCGGAATTTATAAAAAAGTTGGACGATATTGCTATTAAAATAATGTGAAACTTTTCCAAAAGATTTTCGTTGAAGTTGGTTATCGAAGAGAATTTGGGATTTGCGAAAGCTCTTCTTGCCGTATTACCATCATTGCTATTGCCGCTGCCATTCTGCTTCGGCATGCTTACTCGAAGGCCCATTTCTCTCCACATTTCCTCCTGGATATATTTTTTTCGTATACTCATTTTAACCTTGTCCTCTCCTTTTATATGCCACTTTTTCATCTCAGCTCTGTATGATACGTTTAAAACAAATTCAAAAAACCGGATCCAAGCATGTAGTGGACTTACCCCAAATTGTAAAGCTTTTACTTTTGGTGCAAAGGTTTTTGAACTAAAATTTGTAATTTTCAACATTTGTGTTGGGCTGACTCCACATATGGGACAACATTGAGTGGACTTAGTGTCTGTTAATACGTTAAGGACTTTTCCATCTATAAGTGTCATGTGCATTTCATATGTAACTTCTATGTTACGAGTTTCATCACATTTATAAGTGAATGGCGTAAGATTATTAATTTGATTATCTAACTGATTTTTTTCCATCATTATGTGGGCAGCAGTTTCCTTAATTAACTCAATTTTTAAGGGCCTGCAAAATCGAATAGACTGCGGTGCTCTGTTAATCCAGATATGCCGATTGAACGAATCTATAAGTTGTATGGGTATGACAGAAGTTACAAATAAAGATTGATCAGAAATTGGTGTGCCAAGTGCTTCAGTTTGAAATTTCTGCTTGTAAGCACTATGACCAGTTGTCCCATCAAATCCGTAGCTGCAAATTAATTTGATTTTGAAAATATCTGGAAATTGCTTGAAAACATCCGATTGCAACTTAATTAATCTTTGAGCTGTATGATCTAAGAGATTTTGTAATAGCACTTGAGCAGCATTTTCCATTACTTCTATACCCTCTGGTCGGCACTGTAATTTTGCTTCGATCAATTCATTATAGGGCGGATATATATCCCTGTTATGGCTTTTATTTAAAAGCCTGGTGTTTATATATTGCTGTTTTGTCAGCGTGTTTTCCAGGAGATAAGCTAGAGCTTCATCTGGTGAAAGAGGAGTTGGTTTTTGCCATTGAATTTGCATCCTCGATTCGCTTGGAAATTCTGGTGTTTTTAAAGTTTCTTTAAGAACAAAGGCAACGTCCCTTTTGCATTCTTTTCTAGCAGAAACGGTTGCTGCATGAATCAAAAAATTTGTGTCGTTATCACCTTCACTTGCCAGATTGGATGCCAGTTTCCTTTTTAATCTTGCTCCTGCATTTTGTAAGATAAGTTTCGGCGTCCCATTTGCTGTGGTGTCTTGGAGTTTTCAAAGTCACTAGTAAGAATTGTTATCTTAGACGCCATCCATTTAGAATGTTTGGAAATAAATCGGTCTACTAGTCTGTTACACTCGGGCAGTTTTCTTTTGATGAAAAATTCAAAATTGACTATTTTTTTGTCAATCTCTTCTTTTTTTTTGATTCCAGATTATTGTTGTTGATTGCGGAATAAACGTAATCTGAAACATAACTTATTTGCCGATTATTACGCCTCCAAATGTCCAAGAGGTCGCTATGTTTGAACTCGAACTTGCCTATATAAAATAAAATTCTTAGAAAACGAGCAAAAATGAGCAAAAGATATTACTTTACCATCAAAGACAATAGTTAAAGGTACAAACTGACGTTTTTAACTTTTGTCAGAAATTGTCAGAAAATTAGTTATACTCCACGAAGCACAGGGGACACGTTAGAATTTTCTATTAAAATACACATAAATTGAATGTTACACAACACAGAAACAATACACCTACACATATATTAACTACATACGTTAAAAACAACATACCTTGGCTTTTAATTTCCATATTTTACTATAATTTATGGATGCGTATTAACAGTTGTACCACGTGCAAAAGTAAGCAAATAATTTGGCGCGAATTGCCATCTCTCAATCAGCTGTTTAACACTGCATCCCTAAAAGCTCACTAAAAGCTTTAGTAAAGCTTTCGATCAGTTTTGTTTTTGTTTTATATATATTTGATCAATTTTGTTTTAGAAAATAATTGAAAAGGACGATATATTGACATAAAAATT
>JAECXB010000149.1:0-54446 GCA_018151435.1 Zaprionus africanus
GACCAGACCGGCCAGCCAGGCAGATCCGACCAGACCGACCAGACCGACCAGACCGACCAGACCGACCAGACCGACCCAGACCGACCAGACCGACCCGGACCGACCGGGACGACCAGACCGACCAGACCGACCAGACCGACCAGACCGATTAGACCGACCAGACCGACCAGACCGACCAGACCGACCAGACCGACCAGACCGACCAGACCGACCAGACCGACCAGACCGACCAGACCGACTAGACCGACCAGACCGACTAGACCGACTAGACCGACAAGACCGACCAGACCGACCAGACCGACCAGACCGACTAGACCGACCAGACCGACTAGACCGACCAGACCGATTAGACCGACCAGACCGACCAGACCGACCAGACCGACTAGACCGACCAGACCGACCAGACCGACCAGACCGACCAGACCGACCAGACCGACCAGACCGACCAGACCGACCAGACCGACCCGGACCGACCAGACCGACCAGACCGACCAGACCGACTAGACCGACCAGACCGACCGGACCGACCAGGCCGACCAGACCGACCAGACCGACTAGACCGACCAGACCGACCAGACCGACCAGACCGACCAGACCGACCAGACCGACCAGACCGACCAGACCGACCAGACCGACCGGACCGACCAGACCGACCAGACCGACCAGACCGACCAGACCGACCAGACCGACCAGACCGACCAGACCGACCAGACCGACCAGACCGACCAGACCGACCAGACCGACCAGACCGACCAGACCGACCAGACCGACCAGACCGACCAGACCGACCAGACCGACCAGACCGACCAGACCGACCAGACCGACTAGACCGACCAGACCGACCAGACCGACCAGACCGACCAGACCGACCAGACCGACCAGACCGACCAGACCGACCAGACCGACCAGACCGACCAGACCGACCAGACCGACCAGACCGACCAGACCGACCAGACCGACCAGACCGACCAGACCGACCAGACCGACCAGACCGACCAGACCGACCAGACCGACCAGACCGACCAGACCGACCAGACCGACCAGACCGACCAGACCGACCAGACCGACCAGACCGACCGGACCGACTAGACCGACCAGACCGACCAGACCGACCAGACCGACCAGACCGACCAGACCGACCAGACCGACCAGACCGACCAGACCGACCAGACCGACCAGACCGACTAGACCGACCAGACCGACTAGACCGACCAGACCGACCAGACCGACCAGACCGACCAGACCGACTAGACCGACCAGACCGACTAGACCGACCAGACCGACCGGACCGACCAGACCGACCAGACCGACCAGACCGACCAGACCGACCAGACCGACCAGACCGACCAGACCGACCAGACCGACCAGACCGACCAGACCGACCAGACCGACCAGACCGACCAGACCGACCAGACCGACCAGACCGACCAGACCGACCAGACCGACCAGACCGACTAGACCGACCAGACCGACCAGACCGACCAGACCGACCAGACCGACCAGACCGACCAGACCGACTAGACCGACCAGACCGACCAGACCGACCAGACCGACCGGACCGACCGGACCGACTAGACCGACCAGACCGACCAGACCGACCAGACCGACCAGACCGACCAGACCGACCAGACCGACCAGACCGACCAGACCGACCAGACCGACTAGACCGACCAGACCGACCAGACCGACTAGACCGACTGGACCGACTAGACCGACCAGACCGACCAGACCGACCAGACCGACCAGACCGACCAGACCGACCAGACCGACCAGACCGACCAGACCGACCAGACCGACCAGACCGACCAGACCGACCAGACCGACCAGACCGACCAGACCGACCAGACCGACCAGACCGACCAGACCGACCAGACCGACCAGACCGACCAGACCGACCAGACCGACCAGACCGACCAGACCGACCAGACCGACCAGACCGACCAGACCGACCAGACCGACCAGACCGACCAGACCGACCAGACCGACCAGACCGACCAGACCGACCAGACCGACCAGACCGACCAGACCGACCAGACCGACCAGACCGACCAGACCGACCAGACCGACCAGACCGACCAGACCGACCAGACCGACCAGACCGACCAGACCGACCAGACCGACCAGACCGACCAGACCGACCAGACCGACCAGACCGACCAGACCGACCAGACCGACCAGACCGACCAGACCGACCAGACCGACCAGACCGACCAGACCGACCAGACCGACCAGACCGACCAGACCGACCAGACCGACCAGACCGACCAGACCGACCAGACCGACCAGACCGACCAGACCGACCAGACCGACCAGACCGACTAGACCGACCAGACCGACCAGACCGACCAGACCGACCAGACCGACCAGACCGACCAGACCGACCAGACCGACCAGACCGACCAGACCGACCAGACCGACCAGACCGACCAGACCGACCAGACCGACTAGACCGACCAGACCGACCAGACCGACCAGACCGACCAGACCGACTAGACCGACCAGACCGACCGGACCGACCAGACCGACCAGACCGACCAGACCGACCAGACCGACCAGACCGACCAGACCGACCAGACCGACCAGACCGACCAGACCGACCAGACCGACCAGACCGACCAGACCGACCAGACCGACCAGACCGACCAGACCAGACCGACCAGACCGACCAGACCGACCAGACCGACCAGACCGACCAGACCGACCAGACCGACCAGACCGACCAGACCGACCAGACCGACCAGACCGACCAGACCGACCAGACCGACCAGACCGACCAGACCGACCAGACCGACCAGACCGACCAGACCGACCAGACCGACCAGACCGACCAGACCGACCAGACCGACCAGACCGACCAGACCGACCAGACCGACCAGACCGACCAGACCGACCAGACCGACCAGACCGACCAGACCGACCAGACCGACCAGACCGACCAGACCGACCAGACCGACCAGACCGACCAGACCGACCAGACCGACCAGACCGACCAGACCGACCAGACCGACCAGACCGACCAGACCGACCAGACCGACCAGACCGACCAGACCGACCAGACCGACCAGACCGACCAGACCGACCAGACCGACCAGACCGACCAGACCGACCAGACCGACCAGACCGACCAGACCGACCAGACCGACCAGACCGACCAGACCGACCAGACCGACTAGACCGACCAGACCGACCAGACCGACCAGACCGACCAGACCGACCAGACCGACCAGACCGACCAGACCGACCAGACCGACCAGACCGACCAGACCGACCAGACCGACCAGACCGACCAGACCGACCAGACCGACCAGACCGACCAGACCGACCAGACCGACCAGACCGACCAGACCGACCAGACCGACCAGACCGACCAGACCGACCAGACCGACCAGACCGACCAGACCGACCAGACCGACCAGACCGACCGGACCGACCAGACCGACCAGACCGACCAGACCGACCAGACCGACCAGACCGACCAGACCGACCAGACCGACCAGACCGACCAGACCGACCAGACCGACCAGACCGACCAGACCGACCAGACCGACCAGACCGACCAGACCGACCAGACCGACCAGACCGACCAGACCGACCAGACCGACCAGACCGACCAGACCGACCAGACCGACCAGACCGACCAGACCGACCAGACCGACCAGACCGACCAGACCGACCAGACCGACCAGACCGACCAGACCGACCAGACCGACCAGACCGACCAGACCGACCAGACCGACCAGACCGACCAGACCGACCAGACCGACCAGACCGACCAGACCGACCAGACCGACCAGACCGACCAGACCGACCAGACCGACCAGACCGACCAGACCGACCAGACCGACCAGACCGACCAGACCGACCAGACCGACCAGACCGACCAGACCGACCAGACCGACCAGACCGACCAGACCGACCAGACCGACCAGACCGACCAGACCGACCAGACCGACCAGACCGACCAGACCGACCAGACCGACCAGACCGACCAGACCGACCAGACCGACCAGACCGACCAGACCGACCAGACCGACCAGACCGACCAGACCGACCAGACCGACCAGACCGACCAGACCGACCAGACCGACCAGACCGACTAGACCGACCAGACCGACCAGACCGACCAGACCGACCAGACCGACCAGACCGACCAGACCGACCAGACCGACCAGACCGACCAGACCGACCAGACCGACCAGACCGACCAGACCGACCAGACCGACCAGACCGACCAGACCGACCAGACCGACCAGACCGACCAGACCGACCAGACCGACCAGACCGACCAGACCGACCAGACCGACCAGACCGACCAGACCGACCAGACCGACCAGACCGACCAGACCGACCAGACCGACCAGACCGACCAGACCGACCAGACCGACCAGACCGACCAGACCGACCAGACCGACCAGACCGACCAGACCGACCAGACCGACCAGACCGACCAGACCGACTAGACCGACCAGACCGACCAGACCGACCAGACCGACCAGACCGACCAGACCGACCAGACCGACCAGACCGACCAGACCGACCAGACCGACCAGACCGACCAGACCGACCAGACCGACCAGACCGACCAGACCGACAGACCGACCAGACCGACCAGACCGACCAGACCGACCAGACCGACCAGACCGACCAGACCGACCAGACCGACCAGACCGACCGGACCAGACCGACCAGACCGACCAGACCGACCAGACCGACCAGACCGACCAGACCGACCAGACCGACCAGACCGACCAGACCGACCAGACCGACCAGACCGACCAGACCGACCAGACCGACCAGACCGACCAGACCGACCAGACCGACCAGACCGACCAGACCGACCAGACCGACCAGACCGACCAGACCGACCAGACCGACCAGACCGACCAGACCGACCAGACCGACCAGACCGACCAGACCGACCAGACCGACCAGACCGACCAGACCGACCAGACCGACCAGACCGACCAGACCGACCAGACCGACCAGACCGACCAGACCAAACCAGACCGACCAGACCGACCAGACCGACCAGACCGACCAGACCGACCAGACCGACCAGACCGACTAGACCGACCAGACCGACCAGACCGACCAGACCGACCAGACCGACCAGGCCTGACCGACCAGACCGACCAGACCGACCAGACCGACCAGACCGACCAGACCGACCAGACCGACTAGACCGACCAGACCGACCAGACCAGACCGACCAGACCGACTGAGACCGACCAGACCGACCAGACCGACCAGACCGACCAGACCGACCGAACCGCCAGACCGACCGAGACCGACCAGACCGACCAGACCGACTAGACCGACTAGACCGACTAGACCGACTAGACCGACTAGACCGACTGAGCCGACTAGACCGACCGAACCGACTAGACCGACCAGACCGACCAGACCGACCAGACCGACCTAGACCGACCAGACCGACCAGACCGACCAGACCGACTAGACCGACTAGACCGACTAGACCGACCAGACCGACTGAGACCGACCAGACCGACCAGACCGACCAGACCGACCAGACCGACCAGACCGACCAGACCGACTAGACCGACCAGACCGACCAGACCGACTAGACCGACCAGACCGACCAGACCGACCAGACCGACCAGACCGACTAGACCGACCGACCAGACCGACCAGACCGACCAGACCGACTAGACCGACTAGACCGACTAGACCGACTAGACCGACTAGACCGACTGAGCCGACTAGACCGACTAGACCGACCGACTAGACCGACTAGACCGACTAGACCGACTAGACCGACTAGACCGACCAGACCGACTAGACCGACTAGACCGACTAGACCGACTAGACCGACTAGACCGACCAGACCGACCAGACCGACTAGACCGACTAGACCGACTAGACCGACCAGACCGACCAGACCGACTAGACCGACTAGACCGACCAGACCGACCAGACCGACTAGACCGACTAGACCGACTAGACCGACTAGACCGACTAGACCGACTAGACCGACTAGACCGACTAGACCGACTAGACCGACTAGACCGACTAGACCGACTAGACCGACTAGACCGACTAGACCGACTAGACCGACCAGACCGACTAGACCGACTAGACCGACTAGACCGACTAGACCGACCAGACCGACCAGACCGACCAGACCGACCAGACCGACCAGACCGACCAGACCGACCAGACCGACCAGACCGACCAGACCGACCAGACCGACCAGACCGACCAGACCGACCAGACCGACTAGACCGACCAGACCGACCAGACCGACCAGACCGACCAGACCGACTAGACCGACCAGACCGACCAGACCGACCAGACCGACTAGACCGACTAGACCGACCAGACCGACCAGACCGACCAGACCGACTAGACCGACTAGACCGACCAGACCGACTAGACCGACTAGACCGACCAGACCGACCAGACCGACCAGACCGACTGGACCCAGACCGACTAGACCGACCAGACCGACCAGACCGACCAGACCGACCAGACCGACCAGACCGACCAGACCGACCAGACCGACTAGACCGACCAGACCGACCAGACCGACTAGACCGACTAGACCGACCAGACCGACCAGACCGACCAGACCGACCAGACCGACTAGACCGACCAGACCGACTAGACCGACTAGACCGACCAGACCGACCAGACCGACCAGACCGACTGAGACCGACCAGACCGACTAGACCGACTAGACCGACTAGACCGACCAGACCGACTAGACCGACTAGACCGACCAGACCGACTGAGACCGACCAGACCGACCAGACCGACCAGACCGACCAGACCGACCAGACCGACCAGACCGACCAGACCGACTAGACCGACCAGACCGACCAGACCGACCAGACCGACCAGACCGACCAGACCGACCAGACCGACTAGACCGACCAGACCGACCAGACCGACCAGACCGACCAGACCGACCAGACCGACCAGACCGACCAGACCGACCAGACCGACTAGACCGACCAGACCGACTAGACCGACCGACCAGACCGACCAGACCGACTAGACCGACTAGACCGACCAGACCGACCAGACCGACTAGACCGACCAGACCGACCAGACCGACTAGACCGACCAGACCGACCAGACCGACCAGACCGACCAGACCGACCAGACCGACCAGACCGACCAGACCGACCAGACCGACCAGACCGACCAGACCGACCAGACCGACCAGACCGACCAGACCGACCAGACCGACCAGACCGACCAGACCGACCAGACCGACCAGACCGACCAGACCGACCAGACCGACTAGACCGACTAGACCGACTAGACCGACTAGACCGACCAGACCGACCAGACCGACCAGACCGACTAGACCGACTAGACCGACTAGACCGACTAGACCGACTAGACCGACCAGACCGACCAGACCGACTAGACCGACCAGACCGACCAGACCGACCAGACCGACCAGACCGACCAGACCGACCAGACCGACCAGACCGACCAGACCGACCAGACCGACCAGACCGACCAGACCGACCAGACCGACCAGACCGACCAGACCGACCAGACCGACCAGACCGACCAGACCGACCAGACCGACCAGACCGACTAGACCGACCAGACCGACTAGACCGACCAGACCGACCAGACCGACCAGACCGACTAGACCGACCAGACCGACTAGACCGACCAGACCGACCAGACCGACCAGACCGACCAGACCGACCAGACCGACCAGACCGACTAGACCGACTAGACCGACTAGACCGACCAGACCGACTAGACCGACCAGACCGACCAGACCGACTAGACCGACTAGACCGACTAGACCGACCAGACCGACCAGACCGACTAGACCGACCAGACCGACTAGACCGACTAGACCGACCAGACCGACTAGACCGACTAGACCGACTGAGACCGACCAGACCGACTGAACCGACTAGACCGACTAGACCGACTAGACCGACTAGACCAGACCGACAGACCGACCAGACCGACCAGACCGACCGACCGACCAGACCGACCAGACCGACCAGACCGACTAGACCGACTAGACCGACTAGACCGACCAGACCGACTAGACCGACTAGACCGACCGACCAGACCGACCGACCAGACCGACCAGACCGACCAGACCGACTAGACCGACTAGACCGACTAGACCGACTAGACCGACCAGACCGACTAGACCGACTAGACCGACCAGACCGACTAGACCGACCAGACCGACTAGACCGACCAGACCGACTGACCAGACCGACCAGACCGACCAGACCGACCAGACCGACCAGACCGACCAGACCGACCAGACCGACCAGACCGACCAGACCGACCAGACCGACTAGACCGACCAGACCGACTAGACCGACTAGACCGACTAGACCAGACCGACTAGACCGACTAGACCGACCAGACCGACCGGACCGACCAGACCGACCAGACCGACCAGACCGACCAGACCGACCAGACCGACCAGACCGACCAGACCGACCAGACCGACCAGACCGACCAGACCGACCAGACCGACCGGACCGACCAGACCGACCAGACCGACCAGACCGACTAGACCGACCAGACCGACTAGACCGACTAGACCGACTAGACCGACTAGACCGACCAGACCGACCAGACCGACCAGACCGACTAGACCGACCAGACCGACCAGACCGACCAGACCGACCAGACCGACCAGACCGACCAGACCGACTAGACCGACCAGACCGACCAGACCGACCAGACCGACTAGACCGACCAGACCGACCAGACCGACTAGACCGACCAGACCGACTAGACCGACCAGACCGACCAGACCGACCAGACCGACCAGACCGACCGGACCGACCAGACCGACCAGACCGACCAGACCGACCAGACCGACGACCGAGACCGACCAGACCGACCAGACCGACCAGACCGACCAGACCGACCAGACCGACCAGACCGACCAGACCGACCAGACCGACTAGACCGACTAGACCGACCAGACCGACCAGACCGACTAGACCGACCAGACCGACCAGACCGACCAGACCGACCAGACCGACTAGACCGACCAGACCGACCAGACCGACCAGACCGACTGGACCGACTAGACCGACCAGACCGACCAGACCGACTAGACCGACCAGACCGACTAGACCGACCAGACCGACCAGACCGACCAGACCGACCAGACCGACCAGACCGACCAGACCGACCAGACCGACCAGACCGACCAGACCGACCAGACCGACCAGACCGACCAGACCGACCAGACCGACCAGACCGACCAGACCGACTAGACCGACCAGACCGACCAGACCGACCAGACCGACCAGACCGACTAGACCGACCAGACCGACCAGACCGACTAGACCGACCAGACCGACCAGACCGACCAGACCGACCGGACCGACCAGACCGACCAGACCGACCAGACCGACCAGACCGACCAGACCGACCAGACCGACCAGACCGACCAGACCGACCAGACCGACCAGACCGACCAGACCGACCAGACCGACCAGACCGACCAGACCGACCAGACCGACCAGACCGACCAGACCGACCAGACCGACCAGACCGACTAGACCGACCAGACCGACCAGACCGACCAGACCGACCAGACCGACCAGACCGACCAGACCGACCAGACCGACCAGACCGACCAGACCGACCAGACCGACCAGACCGACCAGACCGACCAGACCGACCAGACCGACCAGACCGACCAGACCGACCAGACCGACTAGACCGACCAGACCGACCAGACCGACCAGACCGACCAGACCGACCAGACCGACCAGACCGACCAGACCGACCAGACCGACCAGACCGACCAGACCGACCAGACCGACTAGACCGACTAGACCGACCAGACCGACCAGACCGACTAGACCGACCAGACCGACCAGACCGACTAGACCGACCAGACCGACCAGACCGACCAGACCGACCAGACCGACCAGACCGACTAGACCGACCGACCAGACCGACCAGACCGACCAGACCGACCAGACCGACGAGACCGACCAGACCGACCAGACCGACCAGACCGACCAGACCGACCAGACCGACCAGACCGACCAGACCGACCAGACCGACCAGACCGACCAGACCGACCAGACCGACCAGACCGACCAGACCGACCAGACCGACCAGACCGACCAGACCGACTAGACCGACCAGACCGACCAGACCGACCAGACCGACCAGACCGACCAGACCGACCAGACCGACCAGACCGACCAGACCGACCAGACCGACCAGACCGACCAGACCGACCAGACCGACCAGACCGACTAGACCGACCAGACCGACCAGACCGACCAGACCGACCAGACCGACCAGACCGACCAGACCGACCAGACCGACCAGACCGACCAGACCGACCAGACCGACCAGACCGACCAGACCGACCAGAGCCGACCAGACCGACCAGACCGACCAGACCGACTAGACCGACCAGACCGACCAGACCGACCAGACCGACCAGACCGACCAGACCGACTAGACCGACCAGACCGACCAGACCGACCAGACCGACCAGACCGACCAGACCGACCAGACCGACCAGACCGACCAGACCGACCAGACCGACCAGACCGACCAGACCGACCAGACCGACCAGACCGACTAGACCGACCAGACCGACCAGACCGACCAGACCGACCAGACCGACCAGACCGACCAGACCGACCAGACCGACCAGACCGACCAGACCGACCAGACCGACCAGACCGACCAGACCGACCAGACCGACCAGACCGACCAGACCGACCAGACCGACCAGACCGACCAGACCGACCAGACCGACCAGACCGACCAGACCGACCAGACCGACCAGACCGACCAGACCGACCAGACCGACCAGACCGACCAGACCGACCAGACCGACCAGACCGACCAGACCGACCAGACCGACCAGACCGACCAGACCGACCAGACCGACCAGACCGACCAGACCGACCAGACCGACCAGACCGACCAGACCGACCAGACCGACCAGACCGACCAGACCGACCAGACCGACCAGACCGACCAGACCGACCAGACCGACCAGACCGACCAGACCGACCAGACCGACCAGACCGACCAGACCGACCAGACCGACCAGACCGACCAGACCGACCAGACCGACCAGACCGACCAGACCGACCAGACCGACCGAGACCGACTAGACCGACTAGACCGACCAGACCGACCAGACCGACCAGACCGACCAGACCGACCAGACCGACCAGACCGACCAGACCGACCAGACCGACCAGACCGACCAGACCGACCAGACCGACCAGACCGACCAGACCGACCAGACCGACCAGACCGACCAGACCGACCAGACCGACCAGACCGACCAGACCGACCAGACCGACCAGACCGACCAGACCGACCAGACCGACCGACCAGACCGACCAGACCGACCAGACCGACCAGACCGACCAGACCGACCAGACCGACCAGACCGACCAGACCGACCAGACCGACCAGACCGACCAGACCGACCAGACCGACCAGACCGACCAGACCGACCAGACCGACTAGACCGACCAGACCGACCAGACCGACCAGACCGACCAGACCGACCAGACCGACCAGACCGACCAGACCGACCAGACCGACCAGACCGACCAGACCGACCAGACCGACCAGACCGACCAGACCGACCAGACCGACCAGACCGACCAGACCGACCAGACCGACCAGACCGACCAGACCGACCAGACCGACCAGACCGACCAGACCGACCAGACCGACCAGACCGACCAGACCGACCAGACCGACCAGACCGACCAGACCGACCAGACCGACCAGACCGACCAGACCGACCAGACCGACCAGACCGACGAGACCGACCAGACCGACCAGACCGACCAGACCGACCAGACCGACCAGACCGACCAGACCGACCAGACCGACCAGACCGACCAGACCGACCAGACCGACCAGACCGACCAGACCGACCAGACCGACCAGACCGACCAGACCGACCAGACCGACCAGACCGACCAGACCGACCAGACCGACCAGACCGACCAGACCGACCAGACCGACCAGACCGACCAGACCGACCAGACCGACCAGACCGACCAGACCGACCAGACCGACCAGACCGACCAGACCGACCAGACCGACCAGACCGACCAGACCGACCAGACCGACCAGACCGACCAGACCGACCAGACCGACTGAACCGAGACCGACCAGACCGACCAGACCGACCAGACCGACCAGACCGACCAGACCGACCAGACCGACCAGACCGACCAGACCGACCAGACCGACCAGACCGACCAGACCGACCAGACCGACCAGACCGACCAGACCGACCAGACCGACCAGACCGACCAGACCGACCAGACCGACCAGACCGACCAGACCGACCAGACCGACCAGACCGACCAGACCGACCAGACCGACCAGACCGACCAGACCGACCAGACCGACCAGACCGACCAGACGACCGACCGACCAGACCGACCAGACCGACCAGACCGACCAGACCGACCAGACCGACCAGACCGACCAGACCGACCAGACCGACCAGACCGACCAGACCGACCAGACCGACCAGACCGACCAGACCGACCAGACCGACCAGACCGACCAGACCGACCAGACCGACCAGACCGACCAGACCGACCAGACCGACCAGACCGACCAGACCGACCAGACCGACCAGACCGACCAGACCGACCAGACCGACCAGACCGACCAGACCGACCAGACCGACCAGACCGACCAGACCGACCAGACCGACCAGACCGACCAGACCGACCAGACCGACCAGACCGACCAGACCGACCAGACCGACCAGACCGACCAGACCGACCAGACCGACCAGACCGACCAGACCGACCAGACCGACCAGACCGACCAGACCGACCAGACCGACCAGACCGACCAGACCGACCAGACCGACCAGACCGACCAGACCGACCAGACCGACCAGACCGACCAGACCGACCAGACCGACCAGACGCCGACCAGACCGACCAGACCGACCAGACCGACCAGACCGACCGCCAGACCGACCAGACCGACCAGACCGACCAGACCGACCAGACCGACGCTAGACCGACCAGACCGACCAGACCGACCAGACCGACCAGACCGACCAGACCGACCAGACCGACCAGACCGACCAGACCGACCAGACCGACCAGACCGACCAGACCGACCAGACCGACCAGACCGACCAGACCGACCAGACCGACCAGACCGACCAGACCGACCAGACCGACCAGACCGACCAGACCGACCAGACCGACCAGACCGACCAGACCGACCAGACCGACCAGACCGACCAGACCGACCAGACCGACCAGACCGACCAGACCGACCAGACCGACCAGACCGACCAGACCGACCAGACCGACCAGACCGACCAGACCGACCAGACCGACCAGACCGACCAGACCGACCAGACCGACCAGACCGACCGACTAGACCGACCAGACCGACCAGACCGACCAGACCGACCAGACCGACCAGACCGACCAGACCGACCAGACCGACCAGACCGACCGCAGACCGACCAGACCGACCAGACCGACCAGACCGACCAGACCGACCAGACCGACCGACTAGACCGACCAGACCGACCAGACCGACCAGACCGACCAGACCGACCAGACCGACCAGACCGACCAGACCGACCAGACCGACCAGACCGACCAGACCGACCAGACCGACCAGACCGACCAGACCGACCAGACCGACCAGACCGACCAGACCGACCAGACCGACCAGACCGCAGACCGACCAGACCGACCAGACCGACCAGACCGACCAGACCGACCAGACCGACCAGACCGACCAGACCGACCACACCGACCAGACCGACCAGACCGACCAGACCGACGAGACCGACCAGACCGACCAGACCGACCAGACCGACCAGACCGACCAGACCGACCAGACCGACCAGACCGACCAGACCGACGAGACCGACCAGACCGACCAGACCGACCAGACCGACCAGACCGACCAGACCGACCAGACCGACCAGACCGACCAGACCGACCAGACCGACCAGACCGACCAGACCGACCAGACCGACCAGACCGACCAGACCGACCAGACCGACCAGACCGACCAGACCGACCAGACCGACCAGACCGACCAGACCGACCAGACCGACCAGACCGACCAGACCGACCAGACCGACCAGACCGACCAGACCGACCAGACCGACCAGACCGACCAGACCGACCAGACCGACCAGACCGACCAGACCGACCAGACCGACCAGACCGACCAGACCGACCAGACCGACCAGACCGACCAGACCGACCAGACCGACCAGACCGACCAGACCGACCAGACCGACCAGACCGACCAGACCGACCAGACCGACCAGACCGACCGACTAGACCGACCAGACCGACCAGACCGACCAGACCCTAGACCGACCAGACCGACCAGACCGACCGACCGAGACCGACCAGACCGACCAGACCGACCAGACCGACCGACTAGACCGACCAGACCGACCAGACCGACCAGACCGACCAGACCGACCAGACCGACCAGACCGACCAGACCGACCAGACCGACCAGACCGCCAGACCGACCAGACCGACCAGACCGACCAGACCGCAGACCGACCAGACCGAGACCGACCAGACCGACCAGACCGACCAGACCGACCGAGACCGACCAGACCGACCAGACCGACCAGACCGACCAGACCGACCAGACCGACCAGACCGACCAGACCGACCAGACCGACCGAGACCGACCAGACCGACCAGACCGACCAGACCGACCAGACCGACCAGACCGACCAGACCGACCAGACCGACCAGACCGCAGACCGACCAGACCGACCAGACCGACCAGACCGACCAGACCGACCAGACCGACCAGACCGACCGAGACCGACCAGACCGACCAGACCGACCAGACCGACCAGACCGACCAGACCGACCAGACCGACCAGACCGACCAGACCGACCAGACCGACCAGACCGACCAGACCGACCAGACCGACCAGACCGACCAGACCGACCAGACCGACCAGACCGACCAGACCGACCAGACCGACCAGACCGACCAGACCGACCAGACCGACCAGACCGACCAGACCGACCAGACCGACCAGACCGACCAGACCGACCAGACCGACCAGACCGACCAGACCGACCAGACCGACCAGACCGACCAGACCGACCAGACCGACCAGACCGACCAGACCGACCAGACCGACCAGACCGACCAGACCGACCAGACCGACCAGACCGACCAGACCGACCAGACCGACCAGACCGACCAGACCGACCAGACCGACCAGACCGACCAGACCGACCAGACCGACCAGACCGACCAGACCGACCAGACCGACCAGACCGACCAGACCGACCAGACCGACCAGACCGACCAGACCGACCAGACCGACCAGACCGACCAGACCGACCAGACCGACCAGACCGACCAGACCGACCAGACCGACCAGACCGACCAGACCGACCAGACCGACCAGACCGACCAGACCGACCAGACCGACCAGACCGACCAGACCGACCAGACCGACCAGACCGACCAGACCGACCAGACCGCCAGACCGACCAGACCGACCAGACCGACCAGACCGACCAGACCGACCAGACCGACTGACCGACCGACCAGACCGACCAGACCGACCAGACCGACCAGACCGCAGACCGACCAGACCGACGAGACCGACCAGACCGACCGACTAGACCGACCAGACCGACCAGACCGACCAGACCGACCAGACCGACCAGACCGACCAGACCGACCAGACCGACCAGACCGACCAGACCGACCAGACCGACCAGACCGACCAGACCGACCAGACCGACCAGACCGACCAGACCGACCAGACCGACCAGACCGACCAGACCGAGACCGACCAGACCGACCAGACCGACCAGACCGACCAGACCGACCAGACCGACCAGACCGACCAGACCGACCAGACCGACCAGACCGACCAGACCGACCAGACCGACCAGACCGACCAGACCGACCAGACCGACCAGACCGACCAGACCGACCAGACCGACCAGACCGACCAGACCGACCAGACCGACCAGACCGACCAGACCGACCAGACCGACCAGACCGACCAGACCGACCAGACCGACCAGACCGACCAGACCGACCAGACCGACCAGACCGACCAGACCGACCAGACCGACCAGACCGACCAGACCGACCAGACCGACCAGACCGACCAGACCGACCAGACCGACCAGACCGACCAGACCGACCAGACCGACCAGACCGACCAGACCGACCAGACCGCCAGACCGACCAGACCGACCAGACCGACCAGACCGACCAGACCGACCAGACCGACCAGACCGACCAGACCGACCAGACCGACCAGACCGACCAGACCGACCAGACCGACCAGACCGACCAGACCGACCAGACCGACCAGACCGACCAGACCGACCAGACCGACCAGACCGACCAGACCGACCAGACCGACCAGACCGACCAGACCGACCAGACCGACCAGACCGACCAGACCGACCAGACCGACCAGACCGACCAGACCGACCAGACCGACGACCAGACCGACCAGACCGACCAGACCGACCGAGACCGACCAGACCGACCAGACCGACCAGACCGACCAGACCGACCAGACCGACCAGACCGACCAGACCGACCAGACCGACCAGACCGACCAGACCGACCAGACCGACCAGACCGACCAGACCGACCAGACCGACCAGACCGACCAGACCGACCAGACCGACCAGACCGACCAGACCGACCAGACCGACCGAGACCGACCAGACCGACCAGACCGACCAGACCGACCAGACCGACCAGACCGACCAGACCGACCAGACCGACCAGACCGACCAGACCGACCAGACCGACCAGACCGACCAGACCGACCAGACCGACCAGACCGACCAGACCGACCAGACCGACGAGACCGACCAGACCGACCAGACCGACCAGACCGACCAGACCGACCAGACCGACCAGACCGACCAGACCGACCAGACCGACCAGACCGACCAGACCGACCAGACCGACCAGACCGACCAGACCGACCAGACCGACCAGACCGACCAGACCGACCAGACCGACCAGACCGACCAGACCGACCAGACCGACCAGACCGACCAGACCGACCAGACCGACCAGACCGACCAGACCGACCAGACCGACCAGACCGACCAGACCGACCAGACCGACCAGACCGACCAGACCGACCAGACCGACCAGACCGACCAGACCGACCAGACCGACCAGACCGACCAGACCGACCAGACCGACCAGACCGACCAGACCGACCAGACCGACCGACCAGACCGACCAGACCGACCAGACCGACCAGACCGACCAGACCGACCAGACCGACCAGACCGACCAGACCGACCAGACCGACCAGACCGACCAGACCGACCAGACCGACCAGACCGACCAGACCGACCAGACCGACCAGACCGACCAGACCGACCAGACCGACCAGACCGACCAGACCGACCAGACCGACCAGACCGACCAGACCGACCAGACCGACCAGACCGACCAGACCGACCAGACCGACCAGACCGACCAGACCGACCAGACCGACCAGACCGACCAGACCGACCAGACCGACCAGACCGACCAGACCGACCAGACCGACCAGACCGACCAGACCGACCAGACCGACCAGACCGACCAGACCGACCAGACCGACCAGACCGACCAGACCGACCAGACCGACCAGACCGACCAGACCGACCAGACCGACCAGACCGACCAGACCGACCAGACCGACCAGACCGACCAGACGACCGACCAGACCGACCAGACCGACCAGACCGACCAGACCGACCAGACCGACCAGACCGACCAGACCGACCAGACCGACCAGACCGACCAGACCGACCAGACCGACCAGACCGACCAGACCGACCAGACCGACCAGACCGACCAGACCGACCAGACCGACCAGACCGACCAGACCGACCAGACCGACCAGACCGACCAGACCGACCAGACCGACCAGACCGACCAGACCGACCAGACCGACCAGACCGACCAGACCGACCAGACCGACCAGACCGACCAGACCGACCAGACCGACCAGACCGACCAGACCGACCGAGACCGACCAGACCGACCAGACCGACCAGACCGACCAGACCGACCAGACCGACCAGACCGACCAGACCGACCAGACCGACCAGACCGACCAGACCGACCAGACCGACCAGACCGACCAGACCGACCAGACCGACCAGACCGACCAGACCGACCAGACCGACCAGACCGACCAGACCGACCAGACCGACCAGACCGACCAGACCGACCAGACCGACCAGACCGACCAGACCGACCAGACCGACCAGACCGACCAGACCGACCAGACCGACCAGACCGACCAGACCGACCAGACCGACCAGACCGACCAGACCGACCAGACCGACCAGACCGACCAGACCGACCAGACCGACCAGACCGACCAGACCGACCAGACCGACCAGACCGACCAGACCGACCAGACCGACCAGACCGACCAGACCGACCAGACCGACCAGACCGACCAGACCGACCAGACCGACCAGACCGACCAGACCGACCAGACCGACCAGACCGACCAGACCGACCAGACCGACCAGACCGACCAGACCGACCAGACCGACCAGACCGACCAGACCGACCAGACCGACCAGACCGACCAGACCGACCAGACCGACCGACTAGACCGACCAGACCGACCAGACCGACCAGACCGACCAGACCGACCAGACCGACCAGACCGACCAGACCGACCAGACCGACCAGACCGACCAGACCGACCGACTAGACCGACCAGACCGACCAGACCGACCAGACCGACCAGACCGACCAGACCGACCAGACCGACCAGACCGACCAGACCGACCAGACCGACCAGACCGACCAGACCGACCAGACCGACCAGACCGACCAGACCGACCAGACCGACCAGACCGACCAGACCGACCAGACCGACCAGACCGACCAGACCGACCAGACCGACCAGACCGACCAGACCGACCGAGACCGACCAGACCGACCAGACCGACCAGACCGACCAGACCGACCAGACCGACCAGACCGACCAGACCGACCAGACCGACCAGACCGACCAGACCGACCAGACCGACCAGACCGACCAGACCGACCAGACCGACCAGACCGACCAGACCGACCAGACCGACCAGACCGACCAGACCGACCAGACCGACCAGACCGACCAGACCGACCAGACCGACCAGACCGACCAGACCGACCAGACCGACCAGACCGACCAGACCGACCAGACCGACCAGACCGACCAGACCGACCAGACCGACCAGACCGACCAGACCGACCAGACCGACCAGACCGACCAGACCGACCAGACCGACCAGACCGACCAGACCGACCGAGACCGACCAGACCGACCAGACCGACCAGACCGACCAGACCGACCAGACCGACCAGACCGACCAGACCGACCAGACCGACCAGACCGACCAGACCGACCAGACCGACCAGACCGACCAGACCGACCAGACCGACCAGACCGACCAGACCGACCAGACCGACCAGACCGACCAGACCGACCAGACCGACCAGACCGACCAGACCGACCAGACCGACCAGACCGACCAGACCGACCAGACCGACCAGACCGACCAGACCGACCAGACCGACCAGACCGACCAGACCGACCAGACCGACCAGACCGACCAGACCGACCAGACCGACCAGACCGACCAGACCGACCAGACCGACCAGACCGACCAGACCGACCAGACCGACCAGACCGACCAGACCGACCAGACCGACCAGACCGACCAGACCGACCAGACCGACCAGACCGACCAGACCGACCAGACCGACCAGACCGACCAGACCGACCAGACCGACCAGACCGACCAGACCGACCAGACCGACCAGACCGACCAGACCGACCAGACCGACCGACCAGACCGACCAGACCGACCAGACCGACCAGACCGACCAGACCGACCAGACCGACCAGACCGACCAGACCGACCAGACCGGGACCAGACCGACCAGACCGACCAGACCGACCAGACCGACCAGACCGACCAGACCGACCAGACCGACCAGACCGACCAGACCGACCAGACCGACCAGACCGACCAGACCGACCAGACCGACCAGACCGACCAGACCGACCAGACCGACCAGACCGACCAGACCGACCAGACCGACCAGACCGACCAGACCGACCAGACCGACCAGACCGACCAGACCGACCAGACCGACCAGACCGACCAGACCGACCAGACCGACCAGACCGACCAGACCGACCAGACCGACCAGACCGACCAGACCGACCAGACCGACCAGACCGACCAGACCGACCAGACCGACCAGACCGACCAGACCGACCAGACCGACCAGACCGACCAGACCGACCGAGACCGACCAGACCGACCAGACCGACCAGACCGACCAGACCGACCAGACCGACCAGACCGACCAGACCGACCAGACCGACCAGACCGACCAGACCGACCAGACCGACCAGACCGACCAGACCGACCAGACCGACCAGACCGACCAGACCGACCAGACCGACCAGACCGACCAGACCGACCAGACCGACCAGACCGACCAGACCGACCAGACCGACCAGACCGACCAGACCGACCAGACCGACCAGACCGACCAGACCGACCAGACCGACCAGACCGACCAGACCGACCAGACCGACCAGACCGACCAGACCGACCAGACCGACCAGACCGACCAGACCGACCAGACCGACCAGACCGACCAGACCGACCAGACCGACCAGACCGACCAGACCGACCAGACCGACCAGACCGACCAGACCGACTAGACCGCCAGACCGACCAGACCGACCAGACCGACCAGACCGACCAGACCGACCAGACCGACCAGACCGACCAGACCGACCAGACCGACCAGACCGACCAGACCGACCAGACCGACCAGACCGACCAGACCGACCAGACCGACCAGACCGACCAGACCGACCAGACCGACCGGAGACCGACCAGACCGACCAGACCGACCAGACCGACCAGACCGACCAGACCGACCAGACCGACCAGACCGACCAGACCGACCAGACCGACCAGACCGACCGACCGAGACCGACCAGACCGACCAGACCGACCAGACCGACCAGACCGACCAGACCGACCAGACCGACCAGACCGACCAGACCGACCAGACCGACCAGACCGACCAGACCGACCAGACCGACCAGACCGACCAGACCGACCAGACCGACCAGACCGACCAGACCGACCAGACCGACCAGACCGACCAGACCGACCAGACCGACCAGACCGACCAGACCGACCAGACCGACCAGACCGACCAGACCGACCAGACCGACCAGACCGACCAGACCGACCAGACCGACCAGACCGACCAGACCGACCAGACCGACCAGACCGACCAGACCGACCAGACCGACCAGACCGACCAGACCGACCAGACCGACCTAGAGACCGACCGACTAGACCGACCAGACCGACCAGACCGACCAGACCGACCAGACCGACCAGACCGAGACCCGACCAGACCGACCAGACCGACCAGACCGACCAGACCGACCAGACCGACTGGACCAGACCGACCAGACCGACCAGACCGACCAGACCGACCAGACCGACCAGACCGACCAGACCGACCAGACCGACCAGACCGACCAGACCGACCAGACCGACCAGACCGACCAGACCGACCAGACCGACCTGACCGACCAGACCGACTGAACCGACTAGACCAGACCGACCAGACCGACCAGACCGACCAGACCGACCAGACCGACCAGACCGACCAGACCGACCAGACCGACCAGACCGACCAGACCGACCAGACCGACCAGACCGACCAGACCGACCAGACCGACCAGACCGACCAGACCGACCAGACCGACCAGACCGACCAGACCGACCAGACCGACCAGACCGACCAGACCGACCAGACCGACCAGACCGACCAGACCGACCAGACCGACCAGACCGACCAGACCGACCAGACCGACCAGACCGACCAGACCGACCAGACCGACCGAACCGACCGACCAGACCGACCAGACCGACCAGACCGACCAGACCGACCAGACCGACCAGACCGACCAGACCGACCAGACCGACCAGACCGACCAGACCGACCAGACCGACCAGACCGACCAGACCGACCAGACCGACCAGACCGACCAGACCGACCAGACCGACCAGACCGACCAGACCGACCAGACCGACCACCGACCGACCAGACCGACCAGACCGACCAGACCGACCAGACCGACCAGACCGACCAGACCGACCAGACCGACCAGACCGACCAGACCGACCAGACCGACCAGACCGACCGACCAGACCGACCAGACCGACCAGACCGACCGGAGCCGACCAGACCGACCAGACCGACCAGACCGACCAGACCGACCAGACCGACCAGACCGACCAGACCGACCAGACCGACCAGACCGACCAGACCGACCAGACCGACCAGACCGACCAGACCGACCAGACCGACCAGACCGACCAGACCGACCAGACCGACCAGACCGACCAGACCGACCAGACCGACCAGACCGACCAGACCGACCAGACCGACCAGACCGACCAGACCGACCAGACCGACCAGACCGACCAGACCGACCAGACCGACCAGACCGACCAGACCGACCAGACCGACCAGACCGACCAGACCGACCAGACCGACCAGACCGACCAGACCGACCAGACCGACCAGACCGACCAGACCGACCAGACCCCGGACCGACCAGACCGACCAGACCGACTGAGCCGACCAGACCGACCGGACCGACCAGACCGACCAGACCGACCAGACCCGACCAGACCGACCAGACCGACCAGACCGACCAGACCGACCAGACCGACCGAAGACCGACCAGACCGACCAGACCGACCAGACCGACCAGACCGACCAGACCGACCAGACCGACCAGACCGACCAGACCGACCAGACCGACCAGACCGACCAGACCGACCAGACCGACCAGACCGACCAGACCGACCAGACCGACCAGACCGACCCAGACCGACCAGACCGACCAGACCGACCAGACCGACCAGACCGACCAGACCGACCAGACCGACCAGACCGACCAGACCGACCAGACCGACCAGACCGACCAGACCGACCAGACCGACCAGACCGACCAGACCGACCAGACCGACCAGACCGACCAGACCGACCAGACCGACCAGACCGACCAGACCGACCAGACCGACCAGACCGACCAGACCCGGCCGGACCGACCAGACCAGACCGACCAGACCGACCAGACCGACCAGACCGACCAGACCGACCAGACCGACCAGACCGACCAGACCGACCAGACCGACCAGACCGACCAGACCGACCAGACCGCCCAGACCGACCAGACCGACCAGACCGACCAGACCGACCAGACCGACCAGACCGACCAGACCGACCAGACCGAACCAGACCGACCAGACCGACCAGACCGACCAGACCGACCAGACCGACCAGACCGACCAGACCGACCAGACCGACCAGACCGAGCCAGACCGACCAGACCGACCAGACCGACCAGACCGACCAGACCGACCAGACCGACCAGACCGACCAGACCGACCAGACCGACCAGACCGACCAGACCGCCCAGACCGACCAGACCGACCAGACCGACCAGACCGACCAGACCGACCAGACCGACCAGACCGACCAGACCGACCAGACCGACCAGACCGACCGGAGCCGACCAGACCGACCAGACCGACCAGACCGACCAGAGCCGACCAGAACCGACCAGACCGACCAGACCGACCAGACCGACCAGACCGGCCAGACCGACCAGACCGACCAGACCGACCAGACCGACCAGACCGACCAGACCGACCAGACCGACCAGACCGACCCTAGACCGACCAGACCGACCAGACCGACCAGACCGACCAGACCGACCAGACCGACCAGACCGACCAGACCGAACCAGACCGACCAGACCGACCAGACCGACCAGACCGACCAGACCGACCAGACCGACCAGACCGACCAGACCGACCAGACCGAGCCAGACCGACCAGACCGACCAGACCGACCAGACCGACCAGACCGACCAGACCGACCAGACCGACCAGACCGACCAGGCCGAGCCAGACCGACCAGACCGACCAGACCGACCAGACCGGCCAGACCGACCAGACCGACCAGACCGACCAGACCGACCAGACCGACCAGACCGACCAGACCGACCAGACCGACCAGACCGACCAGACCGAGCTGGACCGACCAGACCGACCAGACCGACCAGACCGACCAGACCGACCAGACCGAGCCAGACCGACCAGACCGACCAGACCGACAGCCAGACCGACCAGACCGACCAGACCCGACCAGACCGACCAGACCGACCAGACCGACCAGACCGACCAGACCGACCAGACCGACCAGACCGACCAGACCGACCAGACCGACCAGACCGACCAGACCGACCAGACCGACCAGACCGACCAGACCGACCAGACCGACCAGACCGACCAGACCGACCAGACCGACCAGACCGACCAGACCGACCAGACCGACCAGACCGACCAGACCGACCAGACCGACCAGACCGACCAGACCGACCGAGACCGACCAGACCGACCAGACCGACCAGACCGACCAGACCGACCAGACCGACCAGACCGACCAGACCGACCAGACCGACCCGGAGCCGACCAGACCGACCAGACCGACCAGACCCGACCAGACCGACCAGACCGACCAGACCGACCAGACCGACCAGACCGACCAGACCGACCAGACCGACCAGACCGACCAGACCGACCAGACCGACCAGACCGACCAGACCGACCAGACCGACCAGACCGACCAGACCGACCAGACCGACCAGACCGACCAGACCGACCAGACCGACCGGAGCCGACCCAGACCGACCAGGCCGGCCAGACCGACCAGACCGACCAGACCGACCAGACCGACCAGACCGACCAGACCGACCAGACCGACCAGACCGACCAGACCGACCAGACCGACCAGACCGACCAGACCGACCAGACCGACCAGACCGACCAGACCGACCAGACCGACCAGACCGACCAGACCGACCAGACCGACCAGACCGACCAGACCGACCAGACCGACCAGACCGACCAGACCGACCAGACCGACCAGACCGACCGGAGCCGACCAGACCGACCAGACCGACCAGACCGGCCAGACCGACCGGAGCCGACCAGACCGACCGGACCGACCAGACCGACCAGACCGACCAGACCGACCAGACCGACCAGACCGACCAGACCGACCAGACCGACCAGACCGACCAGAACCGACCAGACCGACCAGACCGACCAGACCGACCAGACCGACCAGACCGACCAGACCGACCAGACCGACCTAGAGCCGACCAGACCGACCAGACCGACCGAACCGACCAGACCGACTAGACCGACCGGAGCCGACCAGACCGACCAGACCGACCAGACCGACCAGACCCGGACTGGACCGACCAGACCGACCGGGCCGACCGAACCGACCAGACCGACCAGACCGACCAGACCGACTGGGCCGACTAGAGCCGACTGGGCCGACCGGGCCGACTAGAGCCGACTAGACCGACCTGAGCCGACCGGGCCGACCAGACCGACCAGACCGACCAGACCGACCAGACCGACCAGACCGACCAGACCGACCCCCAGACCGACCGGGCCGACCAGACCGACCTAGAGCCGACCAGACCGACCTGAGCCGACCAGACCGACCAGACCGACCAGACCGACCAGACCGAGCTAGACCGACCAGACCGACCAGACCGACTAGACCGACCAGACCGACCCTAGACCGACCAGACCGACCAGAGCCGACCAGACCGACCAGACCGACCAGACCGACCAGACCGACCAGACCGACCAGACCGACCAGACCGACCAGACCGACCAGACCGACCAGACCGACCAGACCGACCAGACCGACCAGACCGACTCAGACCGACCAGACCGACCAGACCGACCAGACCGACCAGACCGACCAGACCGACCAGACCGACCAGACCGACCAGACCGACCAGACCGACCAGACCGACCAGACCGACCAGACCGACCAGACCGACCAGACCGACCAGACCGACCAGACCGACCAGACCGACCAGACCGACCAGACCGACCAGACCGACCAGACCGACCAGACCGACCAGACCGACCAGACCGACCAGACCGACCAGACCGACCAGACCGACCAGACCGACCAGACCGACCAGACCGACCAGACCGACCAGACCGACCAGACCGACCAGACCGACCAGACCGACCAGACCGACCAGACCGACCAGACCGACCGACGAGACCGACCAGACCGACCAGACCGACCAGACCGACCAGACCGACCAGACCGACCAGACCGACCAGACCGACCAGACCGACCAGACCGACCAGACCGACCAGACCGACCAGACCGACCAGACCGACCAGACCGACCAGACCGACCAGACCGACCAGACCGACCAGACCGACCAGACCGACCAGACCGACCAGACCGACCAGACCGACCAGACCGACCAGACCGACCAGACCGACCAGACCGACCAGACCGACCAGACCGACCAGACCGACCAGACCGACCAGACCGACCAGACCGACCAGACCGACCAGACCGACCAGACCGACCAGACCGACCAGACCGACCAGACCGACCAGACCGACCAGACCGACCAGACCGACCAGACCGACCAGACCGACCAGACCGACCAGACCGACCAGACCGACCAGACCGACCAGACCGACCAGACCGACCAGACCGACCAGACCGACCAGACCGACCAGACCGACCAGACCGACCAGACCGACCAGACCGACCAGACCGACCAGACCGACCAGACCGACCAGACCGACCAGACCGACCAGACCGACCAGACCGACCAGACCGACCAGACCGACCAGACCGACCAGACCGACCAGACCGACCAGACCGACCAGACCGACCAGACCGACCAGACCGACCAGACCGACCAGACCGACCAGACCGACCAGACCGACCAGACCGACCAGACCGACCAGACCGACCAGACCGACCAGACCGACCAGACCGACCAGACCGACCAGACCGACCAGACCGACCAGACCGACCAGACCGACCAGACCGACCAGACCGACCAGACCGACCAGACCGACCAGACCGACCAGACCGACCAGACCGACCAGACCGACCAGACCGACCAGACCGACCAGACCGACCAGACCGACCAGACCGACCAGACCGACCAGACCGACCAGACCGACCAGACCGACCAGACCGACCAGACCGACCAGACCGACCAGACCGACCAGACCGACCAGACCGACCAGACCGACCAGACCGACCAGACCGACCAGACCGACCAGACCGACCGAACCGACCAGACCGACTCACGACCGACCAGACCGACCAGACCGACCAGACCGACTGCGAGACCGACCAGACCGACCAGACCGACCAGACCGACCAGACCGACCAGACCGACCAGACCGACCAGACCGACCGGAGCCGACCGGAGCCGACCAGACCGACCAGACCGACCAGACCCGGCCAGACCGACCAGACCGACCAGACCGACCAGACCGACCAGACCGACCAGACCGACCAGACCGACCAGACCGACCAGACCGACCAGACCGACCAGACCGACCAGACCGACCAGACCGACCACCGACTAGACCGACCAGACCGACCAGACCGACCAGACCGACCAGACCGACCAGACCGAACGGAGCCGACCAGACCGGTCCAGAACGACCGACCAGACCGACCAGACCGACCAGACCGACCAGACCGCGAGCCAGACCGACCAGAGCCGACCAGACCGACCAGACCGACCAGACCGACCAGACCGACCAGACCAGACCGACCAGACCGACCAGACCGACCAGACCGACCAGACCGACCAGACCGACCAGACCGACCAGACCGACCAGACCGACCAGACCGACCAGACCGACCAGACCGACCAGACCGACCAGACCGACCAGACCGACCAGACCGACCAGACCGACCAGACCGACCAGACCGACCAGACCGACCAGACCGACCAGACCGACCAGACCGACCAGACCGACCAGACCGACCAGACCGACCAGACCGACCAGACCGACCAGACCGACCGGAGCCGACCAGACCGACCAGACCGACCAGACCGACCAGACCGACCAGACCGACCAAGACCGACCAGACCGACCAGACCGACCAGACCGACCAGACCGACCAGACCGACCAGACCGACCAGACCGACCAGACCGACCAGACCGACCAGACCGACCAGACCGACCAGACCGACCAGACCGACCAGACCGACCAGACCGACCAGACCGACCAGACCGACCAGACCGACCAGACCGACCAGACCGACCAGACCGACCAGGCCGACCAGACCAGACCGACCAGACCGACCAGACCGACCAGACCGACCAGGCCGACCGGAGCCGACCAGACCGACCAGACCGACCAGACCGACCAGACCGACCAGACCGACCAGACCGACCAGACCGACCAGACCGACCAGACCGACCAGACCGACCAGACCGACACTAGACCGACCAGACCGACCAGACCGACCAGACCGACCAGACCGACCAGACCGACCAGACCGACCAGACCGACCAGACCGACCAGACCGACCAGACCGACCAGACCGACCAGACCGACCAGACCGACCAGACCGACCAGACCGACCAGACCGACCAGACCGACCAGACCGGCCAGACCGACCAGACCGACCAGACCGACCAGACCGACCAGACCGACCAGACCGACCAGACCGACCAGACCGACCAGACCGACCAGACCGACCAGACCGACCAGACCGACTAGACCGACCAGACCGACCAGACCGACCAGACCGACCAGACCGACCAGACCGACCAGACCGACCAGACCGACCAGAGCCGACCAGACCGACCAGACCGACCAGGCCGAGCCCAGACCGACCAGACCGACCAGACCGACCAGACCGACCAGACCGACCAGACCGACCAGACCGACCAGACCGACCAGACCGACCAGACCGACCAGGCCGACCAGACCGACCAGACCGACCAGACCGACCAGACCGACCAGACCGACCAGACCGACCAGAGCCGACCAGACCGACCAGACCGACCAGACCGACCAGACCGACCAGACCGACCAGAGCCGACCAGACCGACCAGACCGACCAGACCGACCAGACCGACCAGACCGACCAGACCGACCAGACCGACCAGACCGACCAGACCGACCAGACCGACCAGACCGACCAGACCGACCGAACCGACCGGACCCGACCAGACCGACCAGACCGACCAGACCGACCAGACCGAGCCAGACCGACCAGACCGACCAGACCGACCAGACCGACCAGACCGACCAGACCGACCAGACCGACCAGACCGACCAGACCGACCAGACCGACCAGACCGACCAGACCGACCAGACCGACCAGACCGACCAGACCGACCAGACCGACCAGACCGACCAGACCGACCAGACCGACCAGACCGACCAGACCGACCAGACCGGCTGACCAGACCGACCAGACCGACCAGACCGACCAGACCGACCAGACCGACCAGACCGACCAGACCGACCAGACCGACCAGACCGACCAGACCGACCAGACCGACCAGACCGACCAGACCGACCAGACCGACCAGACCGACCAGACCGACCAGACCGACCAGACCGACCAGACCGACCAGACCGACCAGACCGACCCACGACCGACTAGACAGACTGAGCCGACCAGACCCGACCAGACCGACCAGACCGACCAGACCGACCAGACCGACCAGACCGACCAGACCGACCAGACCGACCAGACCGACCAAGACCGACCAGACCGACCAGACCGACCAGACCGACCAGACCGACCAGACCGACCAGACCGACCAGACCGACCAGACCGACCAGACCGACCAGACCGACCAGACCGACCAGACCGACCAGACCGACCAGACCGACCAGACCGACCAGACCGACCAGACCGACCAAGACCGACCGGAGCCGACCAGACCCGACCAGACCGACCAGACCGACCAGACCGACCAGACCGACCAGACCGCCCAGACCGACCAGACCGACCAGACCGACCAGACCGACCAGACCGACCAGACCGACCAGACCGACCAGACCGACCAGACCGACCAGACCGACCAGACCGACCAGACCGACCAGACCGACCAGACCGACCAGACCGACCAGACCGACCAGACCGACCAGACCGACCAGACCGACCAGACCGACCAGACCGACCAGACCGACCAGACCGACCAGACCGACCAGACCGACCAGACCCGACCAGACCGACCAGACCGACCAGACCGACCAGACCGACCAGACCGACCGGAGCCGACCAGACCGACCAGACCGACCAGACCGGCTAAGCCCAGACCGGCCAGACCGACCAGACCGAACCAAACCCGCCCAGACCGACCAGACCGACCAGACCGACCAGACCGACCAGACCGACCAGACCGACCAGACCGACCAGACCGACCAGACCGACCAGACCGACCAGACCGACCAGACCGACCAGACCGACCAGACCGACCAGACCGACCAGACCGACCAGACCGACCAGACCGACCAGACCGACCAGACCGACCAGACCGACCAGACCGACCAGACCGACCAGACCGACCAGACCGACCAGACCGACCAGACCGACCAGACCGACCGGACCGACCAGACCGACCAGACCGACCAGACCGACCAGACCGACCAGACCGACCAGACCGACCAGACCGACCAGACCGGCCAGACCGACCAGACCGACCAGACCGACCAGACCGACCAGACCGACCAGACCGACCCCGACCAGACCGACCAGACCAGACCGACCAGACCGACCAGACCGACCAGACCGACCAGACCGACCAGACCGACCAGACCGACCAGACCGACCAGACCGACCAGACCGACCAGACCGACCAGACCGACCAGACCGACCAGACCAGACCGACCAGACCGACCAGACCGACCAGACCGACCAGACCGACCAGACCGACCAGACCGACCAGACCGACCAGACCGACCAGACCGACCAGACCGACCAGACCGACCAGACCGACGACCAGACCGACCAGACCGACCAGACCGACCAGACCGACCAGACCGACCAGACCGACCAGACCGACCAGACCGACCAGACCGACCAGACCGACCAGACCGACCAGACCGACCAGACCGACCAGACCGACCAGACCGACCAGACCGACCAGACCGACCAGACCGACCAGACCGACCAGACCGACCAGACCGACCAGACCGACCAGACCGACCAGACCGACCAGACCGACCCAGACCGACCAGACCGACCAGACCGACCAGACCGACCAGACCGACCAGACCGACCAGACCGACCAGACCGACCAGACCGACCAGACCGACCAGACCGACCAGACCGACCAGACCGACCAGACCGACCAGACCGACCAGACCGACCAGACCAGACCGACCAGACCGACCAGACCGACCAGACCGACCAGACCGACCAGACCGACCAGACCGACCAGACCGACCAGACCGACCAGACCGACGACCAGACCGACCAGACCGACCAGACCGACCAGACCGACCAGACCGACCAGCCGACCAGACCGACCAGACCGACCAGACCGACCAGACCGACCAGACCGACCAGACCGACCAGACCGACCAGACCGACCACCGACCGACCAGACCGACCAGACCGACCCAGACCGACCAGACCGACCAGACCGACCGACCAGACCGACCAGACCGACTCAGACCGACCAGACCGACCAGACCGACCAGACCGACCAGACCGACCAGACCGACCAGACCGACCAGACCGACCAGACCGACCAGACCGACCAGACCGACCAGACCGACCAGACCGACCAGACCGACCAGACCGACCAGACCGACCAGACCGACCAGACCGACACTAGACCGACCAGACCGACCAGACCGACCAGACCGACCAGACCGACCAGACCGACCAGACCGACCAGACCGACCAGACCGACCAGACCGACCAGACCGACCAGACCGACCAGACCGACCAGACCGACCAGACCGACCAGACCGACCAGACCGACCAGACCGACCAGACCGACCAGACCGACCAGACCGACCAGACCGACCAGACCGACCAGACCGACCAGACCGACCAGACCGACCAGACCGACCAGACCGACCAGACCGACCAGACCGACCAGACCGACCAGACCGACCAGACCGACCAGACCGACCAGACCGACCAGACCGACCAGACCGACCAGACCGACCAGACCGACCAGACCGACCAGACCGACCAGACCGACCAGACCGACCAGACCGACCAGACCGACCAGACCGACCAGACCGACCAGACCGACCAGACCGACCAGACCGACCAGACCGACCAGACCGACCAGACCGACCAGACCGACCAGACCGACCAGACCGACCAGACCGACCAGACCGACCAGACCGACCAGACCGACCAGACCGACCAGACCGACCAGACCGACCAGACCGACCAGACCGACCGACTGACCGACCAGACCGACCAGACCGACCAGACCGACCAGACCGACCAGACCGACCAGACCGACCAGACCGACCAGACCGACCAGACCGACCAGACCGACCAGACCGACCAGACCGACCAGACCGACCAGACCGACCAGACCGACCAGACCGACCAGACCGACCAGACCGACCAGACCGACCAGACCGACCAGACCGACCAGACCGACCAGACCGACCAGACCGACCAGACCGACCAGACCGACCAGACCGACCAGACCGACCAGACCGACCAGACCGACCAGACCGACCAGACCGACCAGACCGACCAGACCGACCAGACCGACCAGACCGACCAGACCGACCAGACCGACCAGACCGACCAGACCGACCAGACCGACCAGACCGACCAGACCGACCAGACCGACCAGACCGACCAGACCGACCAGACCGACCAGACCGACCAGACCGACCAGACCGACCAGACCGACCAGACCGACCAGACCGACCAGACCGACCAGACCGACCAGACCGACCAGACCGACCAGACCGACCAGACCGACCAGACCGACCAGACCGACCAGACCGACCAGACCGACCAGACCGACCAGACCGACCAGACCGACCAGACCGACCAGACCGACCAGACCGACCAGACCGACCAGACCGACCAGACCGACCAGACCGACCAGACCGACCAGACCGACCAGACCGACCAGACCGACCAGACCGACCAGACCCGACCAGACCGACCAGACCGACCAGACCGACCAGACCGACCAGACCGACCAGACCGACCAGACCGACCAGACCGACCAGACCGACCAGACCGACCAGACCGACCAGACCGACCAGACCGACCAGACCGACCAGACCGACCGGACCGACCAGACCGACCAGACCGACCAGACCGACCAGACCGACCAGACCGACCAGACCGACCAGACCGACCAGACCGACCAGACCGACCAGACCGACCAGACCGACCAGACCGACCAGACCGACCAGACCGACCAGACCGACCAGACCGACCAGACCGACCAGACCGACCAGACCGACCAGACCGACCAGACCGACCAGACCCGACCAGACCGACCAGACCGACCAGACCGACCAGACCGACCAGACCGACCAGACCGACCAGACCGACCAGACCGACCAGACCGACCAGACCGACCAGACCGACCAGACCGACCAGACCGACCAGACCCGACCAGACCGACCAGACCGACCAGACCGACCAGACCGACCAGACCGACCAGACCGACCAGACCGACCAGACCGACCAGACCGACCAGACCGACCAGACCGACCAGACCGACCAGACCGACCAGACCGACCAGACCGACCAGACCGACCAGACCGACCAGACCGACCAGACCGACCAGACCGACCAGACCGACCAGACCGACCAGACCGACCAGACCGACCAGACCGACCAGACCGACCAGACCGACCGAGACCGACCAGACCGACCAGACCGACCAGACCGACCAGACCGACCAGACCGACCAGACCGACCAGACCGACCAGACCGACCAGACCGACCAGACCGACCAGACCGACCAGACCGACCAGACCGACCAGACCGACCAGACCGACCAGACCGACCAGACCGACCAGACCGACCAGACCGACCAGACCGACCAGACCGACCAGACCGACGAGACCGACCAGACCGACCAGACCGACCAGACCGACCAGACCGACCAGACCGACCAGACCGACCAGACCGACCAGACCGACCAGACCGACCAGACCGACCAGACCGACCAGACCGACCAGACCGACCAGACCGACCAGACCGACCAGACCGACCAGACCGACCAGACCGACCAGACCGACCAGACCGACCAGACCGACCAGACCGACCAGACCGACCAGACCGACCAGACCGACCAGACCGACCAGACCGACCAGACCGACCAGACCGACCAGACCGACCAGACCGACCAGACCGACCAGACCGACCAGACCGACCAGACCGACCAGACCGACCAGACCGACCAGACCGACCAGACCGACCAGACCGACCAGACCGACCAGACCGACCAGACCGACCAGACCGACCAGACCGACCAGACCGACCAGACCGACCAGACCGACCAGACCGACCAGACCGACCAGACCGACCAGACCGACCAGACCGACCAGACCGACCGACCAGACCGACCAGACCGACCAGACCGACCAGACCGACCAGACCGACCAGACCGACCAGACCGACCAGACCGACCAGACCGACCAGACCGACCAGACCGACCAGACCGACCAGACCGACCAGACCGACCAGACCGACCAGACCGACCAGACCGACCAGACCGACCAGACCGACCAGACCGACCAGACCGACCAGACCGACCAGACCGACCAGACCGACCAGACCGACCAGACCGACCAGACCGACCAGACCGACCAGACCGACCAGACCGACCAGACCGACCAGACCGACCAGACCGACCAGACCGACCAGACCGACGAGACCGACCAGACCGACCAGACCGACCAGACCGACCAGACCGACCAGACCGACCAGACCGACCAGACCGACCAGACCGACCAGACCGACCAGACCGACCAGACCGACCAGACCGACCAGACCGACCAGACCGACCAGACCGACCAGACCGACCAGACCGACCAGACCGACCAGACCGACCAGACCGACCAGACCGACCAGACCGACCAGACCGACCAGACCGACCAGACCGACCAGACCGACCAGACCGACCAGACCGACCAGACCGACCAGACCGACCAGACCGACCAGACCGACCAGACCGACCAGACCGACCAGACCGACCAGACCGACCAGACCGACCAGACCGACCAGACCGACCAGACCGACCAGACCGACCAGACCGACCAGACCGACCAGACCGACCAGACCGACCAGACCGACCAGACCGACCAGACCGACCAGACCGACCAGACCGACCAGACCGACCAGACCGACCAGACCGACCAGACCGACCAGACCGACCAGACCGACCAGACCGACCAGACCGACCAGACCGACCAGACCGACCAGACCGACCAGACCGACCAGACCGACCAGACCGACCAGACCGACCAGACCGACCAGACCGACCAGACCGACCAGACCGACCAGACCGACCAGACCGACCAGACCGACCAGACCGACCAGACCGACCAGACCGACCAGACCGACCAGACCGACCAGACCGACCAGACCGACCAGACCGACCAGACCGACCAGACCGACCAGACCGACCAGACCGACCAGACCGACCAGACCGACCAGACCGACCAGACCGACCAGACCGACCAGACCGACCAGACCGACCAGACCGACCAGACCGACCAGACCGACCAGACCGACCAGACCGACCAGACCGACCAGACCGACCAGACCGACCAGACCGACCAGACCGACCAGACCGACCAGACCGACCAGACCGACCAGACCGACCAGACCGACCAGACCGACCAGACCGACCAGACCGACCAGACCGACCAGACCGACCAGACCGACCAGACCGACCAGACCGACCAGACCGACCAGACCGACCAGACCGACTGAGACCGACCAGACCGACCAGACCGACCAGACCGACCAGACCGACCAGACCGACCAGACCGACCAGACCGACCAGACCGACCAGACCGACCAGACCGACCAGACCGACCAGACCGACCAGACCGACCAGACCGACCAGACCGACCAGACCGACCAGACCGACCAGACCGACCAGACCGACCAGACCGACCAGACCGACCAGACCGACCAGACCGACCAGACCGACCAGACCGACCAGACCGACCAGACCGACCAGACCGACCAGACCGACCAGACCGACCAGACCGACCAGACCGACCAGACCGACCAGACCGACCAGACCGACCAGACCGACCAGACCGACCAGACCGACCAGACCGACCAGACCGACCAGACCGACCAGACCGACCAGACCGACCAGACCGACCAGACCGACCAGACCGACCAGACCGACCAGACCGACCAGACCGACCAGACCGACCAGACCGACCAGACCGACCAGACCGACCAGACCGACCAGACCGACCAGACCGACCAGACCGACCAGACCGACCAGACCGACCAGACCGACCAGACCGACCAGACCGACCAGACCGACCAGACCGACCAGACCGACCAGACCGACCAGACCGACCAGACCGACCAGACCGACCAGACCGACCAGACCGACCAGACCGACCAGACCGACCAGACCGACCAGACCGACCAGACCGACCAGACCGACCAGACCGACCAGACCGACTAGACCGACCAGACCGACCAGACCGACCAGACCGACCAGACCGACCAGACCGACCAGACCGACCAGACCGACCAGACCGACCAGACCGACCAGACCGACCAGACCGACCAGACCGACCAGACCGACCAGACCGACCAGACCGACCAGACCGACCAGACCGACCAGACCGACCAGACCGACCAGACCGACCAGACCGACCAGACCGACTAGACCGACCAGACCGACCAGACCGACCAGACCGACCAGACCGACCAGACCGACTAGACCGACCAGACCGACCAGACCGACCAGACCGACCAGACCGACCAGACCGACCAGACCGACCAGACCGACCAGACCGACCAGACCGACCAGACCGACCAGACCGACCAGACCGACCAGACCGACCAGACCGACCAGACCGACCAGACCGACCAGACCGACCAGACCGACCAGACCGACCAGACCGACCAGACCGACCAGACCGACCAGACCGACCAGACCGACCAGACCGACCAGACCGACCAGACCGACCAGACCGACCAGACCGACCAGACCGACCAGACCGACCAGACCGACCAGACCGACCAGACCGACCAGACCGACCAGACCGACCAGACCGACCAGACCGACCAGACCGACCAGACCGACCAGACCGACCAGACCGACCAGACCGACCAGACCGACCAGACCGACCAGACCGACCAGACCGACCAGACCGACCAGACCGACCAGACCGACCAGACCGACCAGACCGACCAGACCGACCAGACCGACCAGACCGACCAGACCGACCAGACCGACCAGACCGACCAGACCGACCAGACCGACCAGACCGACCAGACCGACCAGACCGACCAGACCGACCAGACCGACCAGACCGACCAGACCGACCAGACCGACTAGACCGACCAGACCGACCAGACCGACCAGACCGACCAGACCGACCAGACCGACCAGACCGACCAGACCGACCAGACCGACCAGACCGACCAGACCGACCAGACCGACTAGACCGACCAGACCGACCAGACCGACCAGACCGACCAGACCGACCAGACCGACCAGACCGACCAGACCGACTAGACCGACCAGACCGACCAGACCGACCAGACCGACCAGACCGACCAGACCGACCAGACCGACCAGACCGACCAGACCGACCAGACCGACTAGACCGACCAGACCGACCAGACCGACCAGACCGACCAGACCGACCAGACCGACCAGACCGACCAGACCGACCAGACCGACCAGACCGACTAGACCGACCAGACCGACCAGACCGACCAGACCGACTAGACCGACCAGACCGACCAGACCGACCAGACCGACCAGACCGACCAGACCGACTAGACCGACCAGACCGACCAGACCGACCAGACCGACCAGACCGACCAGACCGACCAGACCGACCAGACCGACCAGACCGACCAGACCGACTAGACCGACCAGACCGACCAGACCGACTAGACCGACCAGACCGACTAGACCGACCAGACCGACCAGACCGACCAGACCGACCAGACCGACCAGACCGACTAGACCGACTAGACCGACTAGACCGACTAGACCGACCAGACCGACCAGACCGACCAGACCGACCAGACCGACCAGACCGACCAGACCGACCAGACCGACCAGACCGACCAGACCGACTAGACCGACTAGACCGACCAGACCGACCAGACCGACCAGACCGACCAGACCGACCAGACCGACCAGACCGACTAGACCGACTAGACCGACTGGACCGACCAGACCGACTAGACCGACTAGACCGACTAGACCGACTAGACCGACTAGACCGACCAGACCGACTAGACCGACTAGACCGACTAGACCGACTAGACCGACTAGACCGACTAGACCGACTAGACCGACTAGACCGACCAGACCGACCAGACCGACTAGACCGACCAGACCGACTAGACCGACCAGACCGACCAGACCGACTAGACCGACCGGACCGACCGGACCGACCAGACCGACTAGAGCCGACTAGACCGACCAGACCGACTAGACCGACTAGACCGACTGGACCGACTAGACCGACTAGACCGACTAGACCGACTAGACCGACTAGACCGACTAGACCGACCAGACCGACTAGACCGACCAGACCGACCAGACCGACCAGACCGACCAGACCGACCAGACCGACCAGACCGACCAGACCGACCAGACCGACTAGACCGACCGGACCGACCAGACCGACTAGACCGACCAGACCGACTAGACCGACCAGACCGACTAGACCGACCAGACCGACCAGACCGACTAGACCGACTAGACCGACCAGACCGACCAGACCGACCAGACCGACCAGACCGACCAGACCGACCAGACCGACCAGACCGACCAGACCGACCAGACCGACCAGACCGACCAGACCGACCAGACCGACCAGACCGACCAGACCGACTAGACCGACCAGACCGACCAGACCGACCAGACCGACCAGACCGACCAGACCGACTAGACCGACTAGACCGACCAGACCGACCAGACCGACCAGACCGACCAGACCGACCAGACCGACCAGACCGACCAGACCGACCAGACCGACCAGACCGACCAGACCGACCAGACCGACCAGACCGACCAGACCGACCAGACCGACCAGACCGACCAGACCGACCAGACCGACCAGACCGACCAGACCGACCAGACCGACCAGACCGACCAGACCGACCAGACCGACCAGACCGACCAGACCGACCAGACCGACCAGACCGACCAGACCGACCAGACCGACCAGACCGACTAGACCGACCAGACCGACCAGACCGACCAGACCGACCAGACCGACCAGACCGACCAGACCGACCAGACCGACCAGACCGACCAGACCGACCAGACCGACCAGACCGACTAGACCGACCAGACCGACCAGACCGACCAGACCGACCAGACCGACCAGACCGACCAGACCGACCAGACCGACCAGACCGACCAGACCGACCAGACCGACCAGACCGACCAGACCGACCAGACCGACCAGACCGACCAGACCGACCAGACCGACCAGACCGACCAGACCGACCAGACCGACCAGACCGACCAGACCGACCAGACCGACCAGACCGACCAGACCGACCAGACCGACCAGACCGACCAGACCGACCAGACCGACCAGACCGACCAGACCGACCAGACCGACCAGACCGACCAGACCGACCAGACCGACCAGACCGACCAGACCGACCAGACCGACCAGACCGACCAGACCGACCAGACCGACCAGACCGACCAGACCGACCAGACCGACCAGACCGACCAGACCGACCAGACCGACCAGACCGACCAGACCGACCAGACCGACCAGACCGACCAGACCGACCAGACCGACCAGACCGACCAGACCGACCAGACCGACCAGACCGACCAGACCGACCAGACCGACCAGACCGACCAGACCGACCAGACCGACCAGACCGACCAGACCGACCAGACCGACCAGACCGACCAGACCGACCAGACCGACCAGACCGACCAGACCGACCAGACCGACCAGACCGACCAGACCGACCAGACCGACCAGACCGACCAGACCGACCAGACCGACCAGACCGACCAGACCGACCAGACCGACCAGACCGACCAGACCGACCAGACCGACCAGACCGACCAGACCGACCAGACCGACCAGACCGACCAGACCGACCAGACCGACCAGACCGACCAGACCGACCAGACCGACCAGACCGACCAGACCGACCAGACCGACCAGACCGACCAGACCGACCAGACCGACCAGACCGACCAGACCGACCAGACCGACCAGACCGACCAGACCGACCAGACCGACCAGACCGACCAGACCGACCAGACCGACCAGACCGACCAGACCGACCAGACCGACCAGACCGACCAGACCGACCAGACCGACCAGACCGACCAGACCGACCAGACCGACCAGACCGACCAGACCGACCAGACCGACCAGACCGACCAGACCGACCAGACCGACCAGACCGACCAGACCGACCAGACCGACCAGACCGACCAGACCGACCAGACCGACCAGACCGACCAGACCGACCAGACCGACCAGACCGACCAGACCGACCAGACCGACCAGACCGACCAGACCGACCAGACCGACCAGACCGACCAGACCGACCAGACCGACCAGACCGACCAGACCGACCAGACCGACCAGACCGACCAGACCGACCAGACCGACCAGACCGACCAGACCGACCAGACCGACCAGACCGACCAGACCGACCAGACCGACCAGACCGACCAGACCGACCAGACCGACCAGACCGACCAGACCGACCAGACCGACCAGACCGACCAGACCGACCAGACCGACCAGACCGACCAGACCGACCAGACCGACCAGACCGACCAGACCGACCAGACCGACCAGACCGACCAGACCGACCAGACCGACCAGACCGACCAGACCGACCAGACCGACCAGACCGACCAGACCGACCAGACCGACCAGACCGACCAGACCGACCAGACCGACCAGACCGACCAGACCGACCAGACCGACCAGACCGACCAGACCGACCAGACCGACCAGACCGACCAGACCGACCAGACCGACCAGACCGACCAGACCGACCAGACCGACCAGACCGACCAGACCGACCAGACCGACCAGACCGACCAGACCGACCAGACCGACCAGACCGACCAGACCGACCAGACCGACCAGACCGACCAGACCGACCAGACCGACCAGACCGACCAGACCGACCAGACCGACCAGACCGACCAGACCGACCAGACCGACCAGACCGACCAGACCGACCAGACCGACCAGACCGACCAGACCGACCAGACCGACCAGACCGACCAGACCGACCAGACCGACCAGACCGACCAGACCGACCAGACCGACCAGACCGACCAGACCGACCAGACCGACCAGACCGACCAGACCGACCAGACCGACCAGACCGACCAGACCGACCAGACCGACCAGACCGACCAGACCGACCAGACCGACCAGACCGACCAGACCGACCAGACCGACCAGACCGACCAGACCGACCAGACCGACCAGACCGACCAGACCGACCAGACCGACCAGACCGACCAGACCGACCAGACCGACCAGACCGACCAGACCGACCAGACCGACCAGACCGACCAGACCGACCAGACCGACCAGACCGACCAGACCGACCAGACCGACCAGACCGACCAGACCGACCAGACCGACCAGACCGACCAGACCGACCAGACCGACCAGACCGACCAGACCGACCAGACCGACCAGACCGACCAGACCGACCAGACCGACCAGACCGACCAGACCGACCAGACCGACCAGACCGACCAGACCGACCAGACCGACCAGACCGACCAGACCGACCAGACCGACCAGACCGACCAGACCGACCAGACCGACCAGACCGACCAGACCGACCAGACCGACCAGACCGACCAGACCGACCAGACCGACCAGACCGACCAGACCGACCAGACCGACCAGACCGACCAGACCGACCAGACCGACCAGACCGACCAGACCGACCAGACCGACCAGACCGACCAGACCGACCAGACCGACCAGACCGACCAGACCGACCAGACCGACCAGACCGACCAGACCGACCAGACCGACCAGACCGACCAGACCGACCAGACCGACCAGACCGACCAGACCGACCAGACCGACCAGACCGACCAGACCGACCAGACCGACCAGACCGACCAGACCGACCAGACCGACCAGACCGACCAGACCGACCAGACCGACCAGACCGACCAGACCGACCAGACCGACCAGACCGACCAGACCGACCAGACCGACCAGACCGACCAGACCGACCAGACCGACCAGACCGACCAGACCGACCAGACCGACCAGACCGACCAGACCGACCAGACCGACCAGACCGACCAGACCGACCAGACCGACCAGACCGACCAGACCGACCAGACCGACCAGACCGACCAGACCGACCAGACCGACCAGACCGACCAGACCGACCAGACCGACCAGACCGACCAGACCGACCAGACCGACCAGACCGACCAGACCGACCAGACCGACCAGACCGACCAGACCGACCAGACCGACCAGACCGACCAGACCGACCAGACCGACCAGACCGACCAGACCGACCAGACCGACCAGACCGACCAGACCGACCAGACCGACCAGACCAGACCGACCAGACCGACCAGACCGACCAGACCGACCAGACCGACCAGACCGACCAGACCGACCAGACCGACCAGACCGACCAGACCGACCAGACCGACCAGACCGACCAGACCGACCAGACCGACCAGACCGACCAGACCGACCAGACCGACCAGACCGACCAGACCGACCAGACCGACCAGACCGACCAGACCGACCAGACCGACCAGACCGACCAGACCGACCAGACCGACCAGACCGACCAGACCGACCAGACCGACCAGACCGACCAGACCGACCAGACCGACCAGACCGACCAGACCGACCAGACCGACCAGACCGACCAGACCGACCAGACCGACCAGACCGACCAGACCGACCAGACCGACCAGACCGACCAGACCGACCAGACCGACCAGACCGACCAGACCGACCAGACCGACCAGACCGACCAGACCGACCAGACCGACCAGACCGACCAGACCGACCAGACCGACCAGACCGACCAGACCGACCAGACCGACCAGACCGACCAGACCGACCAGACCGACCAGACCGACCAGACCGACCAGACCGACCAGACCGACCAGACCGACCAGACCGACCAGACCGACCAGACCGACCAGACCGACCAGACCGACCAGACCGACCAGACCGACCAGACCGACCAGACCGACCAGACCGACCAGACCGACCAGACCGACCAGACCGACCAGACCGACCAGACCGACCAGACCGACCAGACCGACCAGACCGACCAGACCGACCAGACCGACCAGACCGACCAGACCGACCAGACCGACCAGACCGACCAGACCGACCAGACCGACCAGACCGACCAGACCGACCAGACCGACCAGACCGACCAGACCGACCAGACCGACCAGACCGACCAGACCGACCAGACCGACCAGACCGACCAGACCGACCAGACCGACCAGACCGACCAGACCGACCGAGACCGACCCAGACCGACCAGACCGACCAGACCGACCAGACCGACCAGACCGACCGGAGCCGACCAGACCGACCAGACCGACCAGACCGACCAGACCGACCAGACCGACCAGACCGACCAGACCGACCAGACCGGCCCGACCAGACCGACCAGACCGACCAGACCGACCAGACCGACCAGACCGACCAGACCGACCAGACCGACCAGACCGACCAGACCGACCAGACCGACCAGACCGACCAACCCGACCAGACCGACCAGACCGACCAGACCGACCGACAAGACCGACCAGACCGACCAGACCGACCAGACCGACCAGACCGACCAGACCAGACCAGACCGACCAGACCGACCAGACCGACCAGACCGACCAGACCGACCAGACCGACCAGACCGACCAGACCGACCAAGACCGACCAGACCGACCAGACCGACCAGACCGACCAGACCGACCAGACTGACCAGACCGACCAGACCGACCAGACCGACCAGACCGACCAGACCGACCAGACCGACCAGACCGACCAGACCGACCAGACCGACCAGACCGACCAGACCGACCAGACCGACCAGACCGACCAGACCGACCAGACCGACCAGACCGACCAGACCGACCAGACCGACCAGACCGACTAGACCGACCAGACCGACCAGACCGACCAGACCGACCAGACCGACCAGACCGACCAGACCGACCAGACCGACCAGACCGACCAGACCGACCAGACCGACCAGACCGACCAGACCGACCAGACCGACCAGACCGCCCAGACCGACCAGACCGACCAGACCGACCAGACCGACCAGACCGACCAGACCGACCAGACCGACCAGACCGACCAGACCGACCAGACCGACCAGACCGACCAGACCGACCAGACCGACCAGACCGACCAGACCGACCAGACCGACCAGACCGACCAGACCGACCAGACCGACCAGACCGGCCAGACCGACCAGACCGACCAGACCGACCAGACCGACCAGACCGACCAGACCGACCAGACCGACCAGACCGACCAGACCGACCAGACCGACCAGACCGACCAGACCGACCAGACCGACCAGACCGACCAGACCGACCAGACCGACCAGACCGACCAGACCGACCAGACCGACCAGACCGACCAGACCGACCAGACCGACCAGACCGACCAGACCGACCAGACCGACCAGACCGACCAGACCGACCAGACCGACCAGACCGACCAGACCGACCAGACCGACCAGACCGACCAGACCGACCAGACCGACCGGACCGACCAGACCGACCAGACCGACCAGACCGACCAGACCGACCAGACCGACCAGACCGACCAGACCGACCAGACCGACCAGACCGACCAAGACCGACCAGACCGACCAGCCGACCAGACCGACAAGCGACCGACCAGACCGACCAGACCGACCAGACCGACCAGACCGACCAGACCGACCAGACCGACCAGACCGACCAGACCGACCAGACCGACCAGACCGACCAGACCGACCAGACCGACCAGACCGACCAGACCAGACCGACCAGACCGACCAGACCGACCAGACCGACCAGACCGACCAGACCGACCAGACCGACCAGACCGACCAGACCAGACCGACCAGACCGACCAGACCGACCAGACCGACCAGACCCGGACCAGACCGACCAGACCGACCGGACCGACCGACCAGACCGACCGGAGACCGACCAGACCGACCAGACCGACCAGACCGACCAGACCGACCAGACCGACCAGACCGACCAGACCGACCAGACCGACCAGACCGACCAGACCGACCAGACCGACCAGACCGACCAGACCGACCGACCAGACCGACCAGACCGACCAGACCGACCAGACCGACCAGACCGACCAGACCGACCAGACCGACCAGACCGACCAGACCGACCAGACCGACCAGACCGACCAGACCGACCAGACCGACCAGACCGACCAGACCGACCAGACCGACCAGACCGACCAGACCAGACCGACCAGACCGACCAGACCGACCAGACCGACCAGACCGACCAGACCGACCAGACCGACCAGACCGACCAGACCGACCAGACCGACCAGACCGACCAGACCGACCAGACCGACCAGACCGACCAGACCGACCAGACCGACCAGACCGACCAGACCGACCAGACCGCCAGACCGACCAGACCGACCAGACCGACCAGACCGACCAGACCGACCCGACCAGACCGACCAGACCGACCAGACCGACCAGACCGACCAGACCGACCAGACCGACCAGACCGACCAGACCGACCAGACCGACCAGACCGACCAGACCGACCAGACCGACCAGACCGACCAGACCGACCAGACCGACCAGACCGACCAGACCGACCAGACCGACCAGACCGACCAGACCGACCAGACCGACCAGACCGACCAGACCGACCAGACCAGACCGACCAGACCGACCAGACCCGACCGACCAGACCGACCAGACCGACCAGACCGACCAGACCGACCAGACCGACCAGACCGACCAGACCGACCAGACCGACCAGACCGACCAGACCGACCAGACCGACCAGACCGACCAGACCGACCAGACCGACCAGACCGACCAGACCGACCAGACCGACCAGACCGACCAGACCGACCAGACCGACCAGACCGACCAGACCGACCAGACCGACCAGACCGACCAGACCGACCAGACCGACCAGACCGACCAGACCGACCAGACCGACCAGACCGACCAGACCGACCAGACCGACCAGACCGACCAGACCGACCAGACCGACCAGACCGACCAGACCGACCAGACCGACCAGACCGACCAGACCGACCAGACCGACCAGACCGACCAGACCGACGGAGACCGACCAGACCGACCAGACCGACCAGACCGACCAGACCGACCAGACCGACCAGACCGACCGAGACCGACCAGACCGACCAGACCGACCAGACCCGACCAGACCGACCGAGACCGACCAGACCGACCAGACCGACCAGACCGACCAGACCGACCAGACCGACCAGACCGACCAGACCGACCAGACCGACCAGACCGACCAGACCGACCAGACCGACCAGACCGACCAGACCGACCAGACCGACCAGACCGACCAGACCGACCAGACCGACCAGACCGACCAGACCGACCAGACCCGACCGACCAGACCGACCAGACCGACCAGACCGACCAGACCGACCAGACCGACCAGACCGACCAGACCGACCAGACCGACCAGACCGACCAGACCGACCAGACCGACCAGACCGACCAGACCGACCAGACCGACCAGACCGACCAGACCGACCAGACCGACCAGACCGACCAGACCGACCAGACCGACCAGACCGACCAGACCGACCAGACCGACCAGACCGACCAGACCGACCAGACCGACCAGACCGACCAGACCAGACCGACCAGACCGACCAGACCGACCAGACCGACCAGACCGACCAGACCGACCAGACCGACCAGACCGACCAGACCGACCAGACCGACCGACCAGACCGACCAGACCGACCAGACCGACCAGACCGACCAGACCGACCAGACCGACCAGACCGACCAGACCGACCAGACCGACCAGACCGACCAGACCGACCAGACCGACCAGACCGACCAGACCGACCAGACCGACCAGACCGACCAGACCGACCAGACCGACCAGACCGACCAGACCGACCAGACCGACCAGACCGACCAGACCGACCAGACCGACCAGACCGACCAGACCGACCAGACCGACCAGACCGACCAGACCGACCAGACCGACCAGACCGACCAGACCGACCAGACCGACCAGACCGACCAGACCGACCAGACCGACCAGACCGACCAGACCGACCAGACCGACCAGACCGACCAGACCGACCAGACCGACCAGACCGACCAGACCGACCAGACCGACCAGACCGACCAGACCGACCAGACCGACCAGACCGACCAGACCGACCAGACCGACCAGACCGACCAGACCGACCAGACCGACCAGACCGACCAGACCGACCAGACCGACCAGACCGACCGAGACCGACCAGACCGACCAGACCGACCAGACCGACCAGACCGACCAGACCGACCAGACCGACCAGACCGACCAGACCGACCAGACCGACCAGACCGACCAGACCGACCAGACCGACCAGACCGACCAGACCGACCAGACCGACCAGACCGACCAGACCGACCAGACCGACCCGACCAGACCGACCAGACCGACCAGACCGACCAGACCGACCAGACCGACCAGACCGACCAGACCGACCAGACCGACCAGACCGACCGAGACCGACCAGACCGACCAGACCGACCAGACCGACCAGACCGGACCAGACCGACCAGACCGACCAGACCGACCAGACCGACCAGACCGACCAGACCGACCAGACCGACCAGACCGACCAGACCGACCAGACCGACCAGACCGACCAGACCGACCAGACCGACCAGACCGACAGACCGACCAGACCGACCAGACCGACCAGACCGACCAGACCGACCAGACCGACCAGACCGACCAGACCGACCAGACCGACCAGACCGACCAGACCGACCAGACCGACCAGACCAGACCGACCAGACCGACCAGACCGACCAGACCGACCAGACCGACCAGACCGACCAGACCGACCAGACCGACCAGACGCCAGACCGACCAGACCGACCAGACCGACCAGACCGACCAGACCGACCAGACCGACCAGACCGACCAGACCGACCAGACCGACCAGACCGACCAGACCGACCAGACCGACCAGACCGACCAGACCGACCAGACCGACCAGACCGACCAGACCGACCAGACCGACCAGACCGACCAGACCGACCAGACCGACCAGACCGACCAGACCGACCAGACCGACCAGACCGACCAGACCGACCAGACCGACCAGACCGACCAGACCGACCAGACCGACCAGACCGACCAGACCGACCAGACCGACCAGACCGACCAGACCGACCAGACCGACCAGACCGACCAGACCGACCAGACCGACCAGACCGACCAGACCGACCAGACCGACCAGACCGACCAGACCGACCAGACCGACCAGACCGACCAGACCGACCAGACCGACCAGACCGACCAGACCGACCAGACCGACCAGACCGACCAGACCGACCAGACCGACCAGACCGACCAGACCGACCAGACCGACCAGACCGACCAGACCGACCAGACCGACCAGACCGACCAGACCGACCAGACCGACCAGACCGACCAGACCGACCAGACCGACCAGACCGACCAGACCGACCAGACCGACCAGACCGACCAGACCGACCAGACCGACCAGACCGACCAGACCGACCAGACCGACCAGACCGACCAGACGCCAGACCGACCAGACCGACCAGACCGACCAGACCGACCAGACCGACCAGACCGACCAGACCGACCAGACCGACCAGACCAGACCGACCAGACCGACCAGACCGACCAGACCGACCAGACCGACCAGACCGACCAGACCGACCAGACCGACCAGACCGACCAGACCGACCGACCAGACCGACCAGACCGACCAGACCGACCAGACCGACCAGACCGACCAGACCGACCAGACCGACCAGACCGACCGACCGACCAGACCAGACCGACCAGACCGACCAGACCGACCAGACCGACCAGACCGACCAGACCGACCAGACCGACCAGACCGACCAGACCGACCAGACCGACCAGACCGACCAGACCGACCAGACCGACCAGACCGACCAGACCGACCAGACCGACCAGACCGACCAGACCGACCAGACCGACCAGACCGACCAGACCGACCAGACCGACCAGACCGACCAGACCGACCAGACCGACCAGACCGACCAGACCGACCAGACCGACCAGACCGACCAGACCGACCAGACCGACCAGACCGACCAGACCGACCAGACCGACCAGACCGACCAGACCGACCAGACCGACCAGACCGACCAGACCGACCAGACCGACCAGACCGACCAGACCGACCAGACCGACCAGACCGACCAGACCGACCAGACCGACCAGACCGACCAGACCGACCAGACCGACCAGACCGACCAGACCGACCAGACCGACCAGACCGACCAGACCGACCAGACCGACCAGACCGACCAGACCGACCAGACCGACCGACCAGACCGACCAGACCGACCAGACCGACCAGACCAGACCGACCAGACCGACCAGACCGACCAGACCGACCAGACCGACCAGACCGACCAGACCGACCAGACCGACCAGACCGACCAGACCGACCAGACCGACCAGACCGACCAGACCGACCAGACCGACCAGACCGACCAGACCGACCAGACCGACCAGACCAACCAGACCGACCAGACCGACCAGACCGACCAGACCGACCAGACCGACCAGACCGACAAGACCAAACCAGACCGACAAGACCGACCAGACCGACCAGACCGACCAGACCGACCAGACCGACCAGACCGACCAGACCGACCAGACCGACCAGACCGACCAGACCGACCAGACCGACCAGACCGACCAGACCGACCAGACCGACCGGACCGACCAGACCGACCAGACCGACCAGACCGACAAGACCGACCAGACCGACCAGACCGACCAGACCGACCAGACCGACTCAGACCGACCAGACCGACCAGACCGACCAGACCGACCAGACCGACCAGACCGACTAGACCGCCAGACCGACCAGACCGACCAGACCGACCAGACCGACCAGACCGACCAGGCCGACCAGACCAACCGGACCGACCAGACCGACCAGATCGACCAGACCGATCAGACCGATGGGCCACTAGACCGACTAGACCGACCAGACCGACTAGACCTACTAGACCGACCAGACCGACCAGACCGACTAGACCGACTGGACCGACCAGACCGACCAGGCCAACCAGACCGACCAGACCGACCGACCAGACCGGAACAGACCAGACCGACCAGACCGACCAGGCCGACTAGACCGACCAGACCAAACAGATCGACCAGACCGAAGCCAGAACGGCTCGGACCGACCAGACCGGTAAGACCGGTAGACTGTGACCGACCAGACCGACCAGACCGACCAGACCGACCAGACCGACCAGACCGACCAGCTACCGACCAGACCGACCCGAACCGACCAGACCGAGCCCGACCGACCAGACCGACCAGACCGACTAGGCAGCGACCCACGACCGGAGACCAGACCGACCAGACCGACCAGACCGACCAGACCGACCAGACCGACCAGACCGACCAGACCGACCAGACCGACCAGACCGACCAGACCGACCAGACCGACCAGACCGACCAGACCGACCAGACCGACCAGACCGACCAGACCGACCAGACCGACCAGACCGACCAGACCGACCAGACCGACCAGACCGACCAGACCGACCAGACCGACCAGACCGACCAGACCGACCAGACCGACCAGACCGACCAGACCGACCAGACCGACCAGACCGACCAGACCGACCAGACCGACCAGACCGACCAGACCGATCAGACCGACCAGACCGACCAGACCGACCAGACCGACCAGACCGACCAGACCGACCAGACCGACCAGACCGACCAGACCGACTAGACCGACCAGACCGACCAGACCGACCAGACCGACCAGACCGACCAGACCGACCAGACCAGGACCGACCAGACCGACCAGACCGAGCCAGACCGACCAGACCGACCAGACCGACCAGACCGACCAGACCGACCAGACCGACCAGACCGACCCAGACCGACCAGACCGACCAGACCGACCAGACCGACCAGACCGACCAGACCGACCAGACCGACCAGACCGACTAGACCGACTAGACCGACCAGACCGACCAGACCGACCAGACCGACCAGACCGACCAGACCGACCAGACCGACCAGACCGACCAGACCGACCAGACCGACCAGACCGACCAGACCGACCAGACCGACCAGACCGACCAGACCGACCAGACCGACCAGACCGACCAGACCGACCAGACCGACCAGACCGACCAGACCGACCAGACCGACCAGACCGACCAGACCGACCAGACCGACCAGACCGACCAGACCGACCAGACCGACCAGACCGACCAGACCGACCAGACCGACCAGACCGACCAGACCGACCGGACCGACCAGACCGACCAGACCGACCAGACCGACCAGACCGACCAGACCGACCAGACCGACCAGACCGACCAGACCGACCAGACCGACCAGACCCGACCGACCCGACCAGACCGACCAGACCGACCAGACCGACCAGACCGACCAGACCGACCAGACCGACCAGACCGACCAGACCGACCAGACCGACCAGACCGACCAGACCGACCAGACCGACCAGACCGACCAGACCGACCAGACCGACCAGACCGACCAGACCGACCAGACCGACCAGACCGACCAGACCGACCAGACCGACCAGACCGACCAGACCGACCAGACCGACCAGACCGACCAGACCGACCAGACCGACCAGACCGACCAGACCGACCAGACCGACCAGACCGACCAGACCGACCAGACCGACCAGACCGACCAGACCGACCAGACCGACCAGACCGACCAGACCGACCAGACCGACCAGACCAGACCGACCAGACCGACCAGACCGACCAGACCGACCAGACCGACCAGACCGACCAGACCGACCAGACCGACCAGACCGACCAGACCGACCAGACCGACCAGACCGACCCGACCAGACCGACCAGACCGACCAGACCGACCAGACCGACCAGACCGACCAGACCGACCAGACCGACCAGACCGACCAGACCGACCAGACCGACCAGACCGACCAGACCGACCAGACCGACCAGACCGACCAGACCGACCAGACCGACCAGACCGACCAGACCGACCAGACCGACCAGACCGACCGACCAGACCGACCGACCAGACCGACCAGACCGACCAGACCGACCAGACCGACCAGACCGACCAGACCGACCAGACCGACCAGACCGACCAGACCGACCAGACCGACCAGACCGACCAGACCGACCAGACCGACCAGACCGACCAGACCGACCAGACCGACCAGACCGACCAGACCGACCAGACCGACCAGACCGACCAGACCGACCAGACCGACCAGACCGACCAGACCGACCAGACCGACCAGACCGACCAGACCGACCAGACCGACCAGACGACCAGACCGACCAGACCGACCAGACCGACCAGACCGACCAGACCGACCAGACCGACCAGACCGACCAGACCGACGAGACCGACCAGACCGACCAGACCGACCAGACCGACCAGACCGACCAGACCGACCAGACCGACCAGACCGACCAGACCGACCAGACCGACCAGACCGACCAGACCGACCAGACCGACCAGACCGACCAGACCGACCAGACCGACCAGACCGACCAGACCGACCAGACCGACCAGACCGACCGACCAGACCGACCAGACCGACCAGACCGACCAGACCGACCAGACCGACCAGACCGACCAGACCGACCAGACCGACCAGACCGACCAGACCGACCAGACCGACCAGACCGACCAGACCGACCAGACCGACCAGACCGACCAGACCGACCAGACCGACCAGACCGACCAGACCGACCAGACCGACCAGACCGACCAGACCGACCAGACCGACCAGACCGACCAGACCGACCAGACCGACCAGACCGACCAGACCGACCAGACCGACCAGACCGACCAGACCGACCAGACCCGACCAGACCGACCAGACCGACCAGACCGACCAGACCGACCAGACCGACCAGACCGACCAGACCGACCAGACCGACCAGACCGACCAGACCGACCAGACCGACCAGACCGACCAGACCGGCCAGACCGACCAGACAGACAAGACCGACCAAGACCGACCAGACCGACCAGACCGACCAGACCGACCAGACCGACCAGACCAGACTGAACCAGACAGAAGGCAGACCGGCCAGACCGACCAGACCGACCGCCGATACCGACCAGACCGAACAGACCGACCAGACCGACCAGACCAGACCGACCGGTACCGACCAGACCGACTCAGACCGACCAGACCGACCAGACCGAACAGCCGGCCAGACGACCAAACAGACCAAGTCGACCAGACCGGCCAGACCGACCAGGCCGACAAGGACCGACCAGACCGACCAGACCGACCAGACCGACCAGACCGACCAGACCGGCCAGACCAGACCAGACCAGACCGACCAGACCGACCAGACCGACTAGACCGACCAGACCGACCAGACCGACAAACCAGACCGACCAGACCGACCAGACCGACCAGACCGACCAGACCGACCAGACTAACCAGACCGACTAGACCGACCAGACGGTCCAGCCGACCAGACCGACCAGACCGACCAGACCGACCAGACCGACCAGACCGACCCAGACCGACCATACCGACCAAACCGACCAGACCGACCAGACCGACCAGACCGACCAGACAAACCAGACCAGCCAGACCGACCAGACCGACCAGAACTACCAGACCGACCTGACCGGCGGGCCAAACCAGACCGACCAGACCGACCAAACCGACCAGACCGGCCTGATATGCCGACCTGACCGACCAGACCGACTAGACCGACTAGACAAACCAAACAAACCAGACCGACCAGACCGACTAGACCGACCAGACCGACCAGACCGACTAGAACCGACTTGACCGGGCGACCGACCAGACCGACCAGGCGACTAGCATGTTCCGACCAGACCGGCCAGACCGACCAAGAAGACCGACCAGACCGACCAGACCGACCAGACCAGACCAGACCGACCAGACCGACCAGACCGACCAACGAAAGATGCGACCAGACCGACCAGTGCGACCAGACCGGCCAGACCGACCAGACCGAC